>JACJUY010001919.1:75654-94758 GCA_014220935.1 Platorchestia sp. MABIK | reverse complement strand
GTTGTTGCTGCTGCTGCTGCAGCTCTTGACAATACGCTTCAGGAACTACAGTTTGAATTACTGTATGTTGATTACCAGCCCCTGATTTTGCCTTGCACATTAGGTCGTTTATTATTGTGAGCACTTCAGTCGAGTCTGTTTGGGCATCCCTTGTAGCTCAAGAGCCCAAGTCTTGAGCTACAAGGGACGCCAAAACTTGGGCCCCTGATCTACAAGGGATGCCCAAACAGACTTCGAGCAAAGTGCTCACAATAATAAACGACCTAATGTGCAAGGCAAAATCAGGGGCTGGTAATCAACATACAGTAATTCAAACTGTAGTTCCTGAAGCGTATTGTCAAGAGCTGCAGCAGCAGCAACAACAAGCTACATCTTATTCATTGGCTACCTATTTTTCCACTTTAACTATATGAAATGAAATACTCCTGTATATATATACATAACTTTCTAATTATATCTTCTTAATAAAATCGACACTGATTTACTCTCCTAACGGCACTCATGTGAAAATAATAATAGATACAATTCAACCTAATCTAACTGACTTAGATTATGATAATTTAGGTTACGTGTAGATAGTTTCCCTAATAGACGAGCTGGGTTGTATCAGCGAGGCTACCGTCTGTAGAGTCCCAACCGGGATAAAGTGGCTATAAATCTCTACAGTAATAACCAACGAGACTACACAAATATCATAAGGTATTAGTACATGCTGTAAAAGATCCATTGAAAGTATGAATTCATTCTTACCTTCAAATAATCCTTCTTCAGAATGTCATAACACAACAGGTTTCAGGAATTATTTGTCCTAGCGCTTGTGGGGAAATGATTGAAGGAAATTTTATGTCTTCATATGACCTTCCTGTAGCTAGGAATCGTAAAGTGGCAACCAGAAGCTCATGGGGTGAATGGCCTTTTTCATCGGGGTATCCTGTATTTTTATGTGTGGTGTTACCACAGAAAGGAGCTCCAAATAAGTTGAGTAATCCATCCGCAAATAATTCCTGTAATCTTTGGGCTCTAATCTGAGTTCCTCTAGCTGATAATTGATTATGAGAAAACGTGTTCCTCTTCATTAGCCAAGGCTTTTACCACTTCGACTTTTTTGCGCTTTCTGACAGCATCTGAAGAAAGAGATGTCCAATAGATCGTCCAAGTCGAGATCTGAGATCCTCACTCACCAGAATTGCCGCGCAACTGGGAGATTTTGCTTGCACCACGGTGTACATAAGGGGCTTGCACCGTGAGTGGGGAAGCAGGCTTGCGCAAGTCGCAGCTCCAACCTTGTCTGTACTTGAGTTGGAGTTGGCGGCCACGTGTAATGAATGGATCCCTTATTGAGAGCAGTGAAGCAACTCACTGCGGTATTGCGAAGTTAAGGTGCGCGTGACTTGGACCAGATTCCGGTCTCCTGATTTTACCAAGTTTGTCACCGTGTTGGTGTAATTTTCCAAAAATTTAGAAGTCTAGAGTCTTTGAAAAAAGAAGAGAATAGATTAGATTAGATGTTAGTTTAAGTCTCCCTAAGCGCAATAAAAAACCGTTCCGAAGAGAGGAAGGAGGAAGGCACCATTTAGGATGGAGATAAGGGAACGCGGAATCTATGCAGAAGAGGGCAAAGAAACAGTAAGTTGAGAAAGAACATTATGAAACAAGATCAAAGTTGAAGATGAAAGCAGTAGGTGCTGAAAAACAAGACAGCCGTGAACCGAAGAAAATGTGGTCTTTAACATAACAAAGAAAAATATTTTATTTCAACAAACCTACCAAACTCTTAGCTCGGGCCCCCACACAATTTCCCCCTGGGAGCGCTAATTCCCATAGATACAATAGTTGTATCCTCCTGAGGAGGGAGAGGATAGATTCTCGGAGTCGATTCAGCCTCGCAACATAGTCCATAATCTTTGTTATTGACTGTGCTCTAGATTCTGCCATTCAAATGAAATTTAGTTGTAGCATTGGATAAAAAAAATTACTTATTAATTCTCGTGCAGTCTTTTTTGATGAGCCCTTCACCTGCTCTAGTCGTTTATTTTTATCCTCAAGTAGATGAGCAAAAACATAGAAGTTTCGTGAAAAGAAAAAAGCTCATTTATCACGATCGATACCTTCTTCAAGATTCGAAGGTTCTCAGAAGCGAATTATTAATTATTAATTAAGCAAGATGAGACCAACAGACAGCCGTAATTTTGTTAGTTTCAGGACGTCAATTTGAAATGAATATTCAAGTTTGGAAACCGTTACAGGCAAGGACTGTCCAGAGTAGTGCTTAAATAGCAAAATTTAGCGTGGTCTGCACATGCTCTTCAACACTATAAGTCACAATACCCTTTCTTTTACTGTGCAAAATTTAAACGAGAATGATACGATTCACATTTTCAAATGAAGTACGCAACTTATAATGCAGAATGCATCTGAAACTTTAACGTAACTGAGCTTCTAACAACTAAATTCTCTTTCAGTAATTTTGGTTAAAATAAAAGCAACACTAGCTCCCAAAATATAGGCAACGGCGGTCGGAATTACCAAGTTCTAAAGGAGTTAAGTTGAACGAAGGAGCTCTTTAAAAGTTCAGTCACGACTGGCACTGAGAGCAAGAACAAACACTGCAAGTCCACTAGTCGTAGAAATCCTTAATTAGCAAAAATTGCCTTGAGAAACCGGACGAACCGTTTAAACTGCTGTTGTGACGCCCCACCTCAAAGTTCAGCTCCGAATGATAATGGCACTTGTTGTGTTCAATATTCAACTACAGTACAATCCTTGTCAAAGCATCGCTCTAGGTGATGTGATGAATCAAAGACTACATATTCAACGAGCTTATTTCTTTCTCAAAAAGAACGAGAGAAATGTTCAAGTCTGACCTTACTATTGAAAGGCTACTGAAGTAGTTAAAAGGAGTTAAAAATTAAACCTCTACATTAAAATTCAATTTGATCAAATACTTAAAATTGATTTTTGGACGTAAACTAAAAAATCAATTAAACAAAATTTAGAATTCCTACTTTTCACCACTGAAGATATGACTTTCTATGAATTCAGGGCGAAGAAATTTGAACAAGCTTGAGAAAATTTTCACACGGTGCTATGCATGTTGATGTATCAGATGTAAGCAAAAAAACAAGCCTAAGGGAAGAATTCTCTCCGTCCGATGTTCAACAATTGTCACTGGACTTTAAGTTCAAATAACTGTTGGGAGGTTTGTTCACGCGTAGGTGTGAGTTAAGTTCTCGCCTAACTAGGCCAACCAAGCAGTTCTCTGAACTCAATTTCTTCAAGAAGCGACAATCATTTGACAGAGGACAAAAAAATTCCTGAGGTTTGGAATTGCTGGACGTGACGACAGCTTCTGATCCATTGGTGTCGGTGATCGTTCCATTTGCCTTCAGCGTTCGTGTCGGAAAATTTGAATTTATGTTGAATGTAAGGTGTGCAACAGAAGTGAGAAAGTAAAGGTGTTTTCAGATCCGTTTGAGGACAAAGAGCGAGGTGTTCTAGAATTAGGTGGAACCTAAGTAGATGAGAGAAAGTGCAAGCTACTTATTTAACCCGTCCACCGCGTTTCCGCGATTGTTAACGGTTGGTTTGATTAGGTTGTAAATAGCAAAATAGGGAAATCGACTTTATTGCTCGAATACATTTTTATTCTTCCTAAGAAATATGAAAATTCAATTACACGATAACATTTCACCTCGTATGATAACAGTTATTTTTCAAAAAGGCATCGAAACAAATGAAATGCCATAAATTTTTACCGGTACGTGAATTAGCAATTTACCAATTGGTACATATATGGTCCAATACGTTATAACAAGTATTTGAATACCATCCGTAAAATAGTCGAAACTACCCGGGTTCCGAATTTTCCAAAATTTTACGCTTTCACAGCGGTATGGCTGGCAGTAAAAATTCACGAGTGACTTGGTTGTCTGATGTGATGTTTGTTCTGGCGAAAATATTCTAATTTCAGTTTTTACTAAAATGAACCTAAAACTCAGTGTCTAGCAACTCCTCAAGATTGTCCTATGCAAATTTTTGGCTAAAACTAAGAAAATCAGTAAGTTTGCTTTGAAAAAGAAAAATATATGACGAGAAGCTAAGTCTTGTGGGTCACTTGTTTTTGTTTTTATCTTTTACCACCGACTGTACCACTACAACAATGTAAAAGGTTTGTGTGTAATCTGGCCCAGGAGATCAAATTTCGCAATTTGTTGGGATACGCACAAATCCACAAATGCCAGGGAGAAGTTTAGCCCATCATTTAAAATTCCAAGCGCATCGGAGAAGCACGAGCAAATGGGCAAAATTATCCACGGAACATCTGCGTTGCTTCGTTATAGCCGCTACGCACTCGGGAACTCTAGCCAAAACCACACGATGCTGTACCGGCAGACTCACAACCCCACAAAACTGAACTGGCAGACTCACAACCCCAAAATACTGAACTGGCAGACTCACAACCCCAAAATACTGAACTGGCAGACTCACAACCCCAAAATACTGAACTGGCAGACTCACAACCCCAAAATACTGAACTGGCAGACTCACAACTCCAAAATACTGAACTGGCAGACTTACAAACACAAAATACTGTACTGGCAGACTTACAAACACAAAATGTTGTACTGGCAGACTCACAACCCCACAATACTGTACTGGCAGACTTACAAACACAAAATACTGTACTGGCAGACTTACAAACACAAAATACTGTACTGGCAGACTTACAAACACAAAATACTGTACTGGCAGACTTACAAACACAAAATACTGTACTGGCAGACTTACAAACACAAAATGCTGTACTGGCAGACTTACAAACACAAAATGCTGTACTGGCAGACTTACCACCCCACAATTCTGAACTGACAGACTCACAACCCCACAATACTGAACCGGCAGACTCACAACCCCACAATACTGTACTGGCAGACTCACAACCCCACAATACTGTACTGGCAGACTCACAACCCCACAATACTGTACTGGCAGACTCACAACCCCACAATACTGAACTGGCAGACTCACAACCCCACAATACTGAACCGGCAGACTCACAACCCCACAACACTGTGCTGGCAGACTCACTACCAGTCAATACTGTGCCGACAAAGTGAAGCAAAATGGTTAGACAAATGTCCACCTGATTATAAGTCAGTGTTCTGCAATCGGTACGTAGATGCCACTTATGTTCTATTCAGCCATCCATCGCATGTTGAGCAGTTTTATAACTACTCGAATCTGAAGTATCAATTAAGTTTACCGTGGAAGTAGAAAAGAGCAACACTCTGGCCTTTCTAGACTGTCTCGTGACAAGAGACGGAGATCAGTTTCAGACGTCAGTTCATCATCAGCACACTTTCACAGGATTAGGCTTAAGTTTCTTTAGTTTTTGTTCAGCAAGTTCCAAAATTAATTTTATCTAAATTCTAATCATAGGGATTGAAAGTATGTTCAATTTTTGAAAATCTTTATTGTCAATTTGAATTTGCGCACATGTATTACAGCCAATGGCTTTCCTTTCGGTGTCATTAATTTGCTGATTAGGAAATTTTTCTGGAAGCAATACGCCAACACAGATCATTTATATCGCTCAATCTCGAATTTTGGAGCGCCATCTGAGAAATTGTTACGTGAATTAAATTTACTGTGTGCAAAATACTCTCAAAACCTCAAGTTATTTGTGTGCAGTGCACATCATCGTACGTCGGCATGACGTCACGAAATTCTTAATACAGAGTGGCAGAGCATCGGGGTAGAAGCTTCCGTACTGGGACTCAATTAGCCCGCCCCTCTCTCTCTGCAGTGGACAATCACGCCGAAAATGCATTGTACCTATATTTTTTGCTGACTTTAAAATCTTACACTCTGTCTCAATCCTCTACGGCGTCAGGATTTTAGAGTCTTTACGTATTTTTAACGAAAACCTGCCCTTAACAATACCGACAGTTCATACCCGATGCAAATAATAAATAGGTAGTAATATTTTCAATTTTATTCATCTCACAAATTATGTTTTCGTGATATCTTTTGATGGCTGTAATGAACAGTTTTTCTAACTTTTATTTCCGACATAATGATTCGTATTTTTTGAACTGATGACGGAGCTGGATTGATTAATTATAAGAAATTTTTATCCTCCCTTTCCCACAACCAAGATGTTCAAAGAGAGGAAGGATGAAGGCACTATTTAGTTTGGAGTTTAGAAAATGCGGAATCTACGCACAAGGTGCATGAAAACAGTAAGTTAAGAAAGAAGTTTATGAAGCAAGATTAAATAAGAAGAATACAGTAGTAGGTGCTGAAAAACAGGACAGCAGTGAACCGAAAAAAGATGGTCTGTAACAACACAAAAACCTATCCTAATTCAGCAAAAAGAAGGCCTACTTGACCATAAGCTGGGGTCCGTACATAATTCTCCTGGGAGCGCTTATTCCCATCGATACAATGGTTGCATCCTCCTGAGGGGATGATGGAGCTGGACTCCGATACGTTTTCCTCCTAAATATGATTAATTTCCTCTAAATTTTCCTCGTTTCTAAGTCGCTCACAGTGTAGTTTCATTCTTAGTTATTAATGTAAAGAGACTTATTGAACTTTGAGGTTGCGCGGGTTACTCAGCGCTCGAGGCACAGAGAACCCAGTGTTACACCCGCCGATCTCGCCTGCCCCAAAATAGCCCCGGCGACGAGTGTAAACCAGTCCTGGTCCCACGGGGCCGTCTGTAGTAGCGGTCATGTAACGGTGCCCTGCAGGAAAGGCATCCTTGATAACTACTTTCGCGAAGAAACTTTCATCTTTGGAGAAAGCCACGCTGAAATAAACTTGGGTACGGAGTATGCGTATGGTGAGGTGGGAACCTAGCTTTGCAGTGAAAGCAGTTTCGATTGAAGGTTACCGCACTTTAATTAATCGCATTCTTCGCGTTTTGCAGTGTCATCGCTTGAATTTTAGACGTGCTTAAGGAATGTATTTTGAATAACTCTAATGGAATAACAAAAGTGGTACGCCAAAGAAATCTTGCTTATCTCGGCAAAAAAAATTTAGAATTTTCCATACGACATTTTAGCTCGTTTCAAAGTAGTGCTTTTTAGTAATAATAATTTTATGGAAACGTTAAGCCTTTCAGTAGAGAAAGTTAGTGAATGATAAACATCGAACTATTTATCGTTTTTTTGTTTAAAATGATGGCATGATTAATGAAGATTATTTTGAATTCTGTGTAGATCAAGCGTTAGTAGAAACGACACATAAATTATACGAGCACAAATATTTGTGTGCAGACTCGCATGGACGCACAAACTGCGGGTCCAAAACTGTATAACAAATTTTGTAAGACAAAATTTCGAATCGGCCACGCTCGGGTTATTTTAGAGGTAGAAAACGCTGTTAAACGAACAGGTTTTCAATCAGTATACAGGCTACAGTCGAAAGCAACTGGTCTTGTGTCGAAAATAAGCATTCAATTAGGTTTAATAAATCCTTGGAAAGCGAAAGCCAAGATTTCATCGGAGCGTTTCAGGCTGCGAGACAGCCAAATGGGACAAAGAATGATGACTTAGCACAGAAAAATACGCTTTTGCTACTGTGATAAAATCCTATTATATTTCGTGATGGTGGCATTTTTAAAACTTTCTAGGGTTTAGTTTTCAATTCGATTTCAGTTTCAGAAAAACTTTGGATGTTTAAGAGAATTTCTTTCAAGTGTTATGTCTATTTAGTTTTCACAAGCTAACACGATGCAAATTTGGAAATTCGAGAGAAAAAATTTCCCCCGATTAAAAAGCTACAACTTGCAAACTCTCTAACACAAAATCCAGGCTTTTCCTTTACGTCAGACCTGCAGATTAGATTATTAGATTATTAGTTATTTTAAGCCTCCCCATCCGCCACAAAGGCGATCCAAAGAGAGGAAGAAGGAAGGCACCATTCAGTTTGGAGTTAAGGGAACTCGGAATTTATGCAGAAAGTACATGGAAACAATAAATTGATAAAGAGTTCATGAAACAAGATCCAAGCTGAAAAAGAAAGTAGAAGGTACGGAAAAAAAGGATAGCAGTGAACCGAAAAAAGAAGGTCCTTAATATAGCAAAAACATTTTATTTCAACAAAAAGAAGGCCTACCTAACTCTGAGCTCGGGCCCTCGATCACATTTTCCCCCTGGGAACGCTAAATCCCATAGATACAAGAGTTGTATTCCCCTGAGGGGAGTCAGACCTGTATTAAGCTGTGCAAGTTTCCTTTTAACATAGATGCGTTTACATACTAGTGCAAGGTTTCAATTAAAAACCTTAACTTCACGGTGGTTTACAGAAAACAAATAAAAACGAAGAACCTTCTGCTAAATTTAAAATCGGTGTATGTAATTTTGAATGGATGTCCAAGAACGCAGGAGAGTGAAAAAAAAAACCAATCGTTGTAAATCAACGTGAAACAAACGTCTGTTGCACACAGCTGTTTTCTATCGTTAGAACATCTTTATGGAATAGCCTTTCCATCACGTTGTAAACAAACGTTAACAATGTTAATCTACAACAGGGATTCAATTGTCTAATCTCCAAGGAGCTTAATACTGAAAACTCATCGTAGCACAGGGTGACTGAGCTCACCGTACCTGGAGGTACGCGTATACCCGCGTAAGGCAACTAGGAAGAAGAAAATCCTAATCCGCTTTTCCAATTTGCGACTCCCGCACGACCGGTCGAGAAAAAAGTAGAAACATTGCGGCTCGAGAGCTTTCTAAATCAAGGTAGAAGGCATCGTAGTCTTCCTACGAACAAGTTGCTCTGTGCAATTCCCGAGTTCAAAACTCATCAGTTCTCCAAAACGGCATTTTTTTTAAATGGTCACAGATATTATAAAACATCATAGCATTAACCGAAGATTACTTTGTTCAATAGCTTTGGTACATTTCGGTTTAAAGAAACCTCACCTTTCATTGTTCGTTGAAATTTTCTCCCTGTATTAATTGCCAACAAAATATCGTAAAATACTGCCAAAATTTGAGCAGAGACTATCTGTTTCACTACAATCTGTCATTAATTCGGCTTTTCAGACCATGTTTTGACAAGCAGCTCCCTTAATTGCGTGGAAATAATAATTACCGAGAACAGTATCAGAATCGGGTCATTGTTAATCAGTACAAGGGAAATTGATCGGATAACGAGGGAAAATTGACAGCAGCCAATTTAAATGATAGAAAACAAAGAGTTAGGGAACATAACTGTTGAAACTTTGAAATGCCTTCAGACAAGTCATTTTTTATGCCACTTGCCACCGTGACTTAGTTACCAAGACCCCTCCCTCACTCGCTCATGTGAAGGATGCGAGGGTTCGATGCCTCAAGGTGCGAGCCCAGAGTTTCTTCCCGTTGGGAAAAGAAAGAAAGTTAGCCACAATTTCCTACTCGATTCAGGTTTGTGAAACAGGTACCGCCTCGACTGGTGATGAATGTATTTATAACCTAGCGTTTTTAAAGGGCAATTGTAAAAAAAAATAACGCACAAAACTAAGCACATAAATATGGCTGGAATGAAGTATCGTTTTAGCGTATACACTCCGCTAAAATTAAACCGAAATTCGATGAGTTCCTTTTTTAAAGCTCCCTAGTCACAATAAAGGCGTTCGGTAGAGAGGAATGGTGTAAATCAACATGAAACAAAGACTAGTTACTCATCACTGTTTTCTATCGTTAGAACATTTTGGTTTAAATCTTCAAGGAAAGGTCGTTCCACCACGTTAAGGAATAACAGGAATTCAATTATCTAATATTCAAGGAGCACAACACTCGATACTTAATTAGATATTTGAC
Organism: Platorchestia sp. MABIK; assembly: GCA_014220935.1. Taxonomy (NCBI): domain Eukaryota; kingdom Metazoa; phylum Arthropoda; class Malacostraca; order Amphipoda; family Talitridae; genus Platorchestia; species Platorchestia sp. MABIK. Next base: position 84,946 of record JACJUY010001919.1, on the reverse strand, counting down.
ATCGAGCTAAGTGAACAAGGTGTCTACGCACAAAGTTGTGTTCCCACACGAGATCCCCGGCGAATAGAAACTGTGAGCTTAGAACGAAGGCTATGAAATGAAAAAAATTTAAAGAAGAAAGTCGAAAGTGCTGAGAAACAGGACAGCTTTGAACCGAAAAAATGTGTTCCTAAAGAAAATAACACATTTCAACAAAAGAAAATCCTTCCTAACTCAACTCTGGACCTCACATTTCCCTCTGGGAGTGCTAATTTCCACAAATACAATAATTGAATCGCCTCGAGAATGCCGAAGCTCGAAAATCAAATATCTCATACTATGATATTTCACTTTTCCCTCAGTATTTTACGAGACAAAATCAACACAAATAGTTCCAACCTATCGCATTCGCAAAGTTTAAAGAACTAGAAAATTGGAATATGCCAGCAATTTTTGGTTTAAAAATATGAAGATCAATATTTTGCGCAGAGTTATTTAAAAGCAAGGGTTTTCGAGCTTGGTGTAAATGATAGGACTTGTCCATAACATAAATTCTTTCTGAAAATTTTTTCCAATTCGTTCCATTCGCCGATAACTTTCGCCGATTGCTGTGGCATCTGTCGAATTAAGTGATACAACGCTTCTTTGTTACTGCAAAGTCGTCGACAACAGATGCTGAATCTCACTTTCTAGGCCGGAAATAGCAGACATTCTGCAACTATTATTATCGTCATTTTTCACTTTCTCGTTTCTTTCCTCATTCATTCATAATCTCATTCAACCGTGTAACGAATGATTTGTACCGAGGATATTTAGCAATAGCAAGATCGCTAAATCATGCAAATAGAGTTTCACACTCCGTTAACAAATGTAAATCAATACAAAGACTTTGATAAACCCGAGTTTTCACCGAATAACCTTATTGAGAGAAAGTTATTCATAATATTAATTTAGCTATAAACAATATAAAAACTATTTCTTTTGCGGTTTGACGAAAATGAGCTCTTCACTATCTAGGTGAATTTAAAAATTTACCAATATAAACAGCTTTAACGTATTTTAGTTATGATTCAATTTACACCTTAATGTGTTCTTTGAAATTCATAACCGAGAGCCCGTTCCTCTTCATTCTGATACAGGTGACAACCTGACGTCAATGCTATCTAATGAAGGCAATTGTGATAACAACATTATAAGTAGAAAAATCAATTGTGATAACAGTAACATAAGCAGAAAAATCAGACGGTAAAGGTTTAATCGTGGAACAGCAGAACATAAAATCTGCGTTCCTCACTTTCATCTGAAATTGCTGAAGTTGCCTTGTAAGACAGTAGCTGTTGACTCTGAGGCATGAAACTACAGAGATGAGCGTTATGAAACAACAAAGGCACGACATGTGAACGAAGACCACTAAACCCACATTTCTTTAATTTCACAATTCCACTCCAAAAAAGCTCAGAAGGTACACTAAAAGTTAAAACCTCCAGTAAAACTTGAAAAAATTCACGCTTCTCGAATGTACTGAATGACCCTCATACGTATCCTAAGTAGGCTAAATTTATTTTTGGGTTATGATGTGCTTTTATGCATCTCCGCAAAATTAAGTGAAACCTGAGCACAGCTTTGCTACTCAAGGCTCACTACTTGAGGTGCGTGATGCGCTGGCGTGCGTTGTGGTGCCGCAGGACAAATTATTGTAGTAGTCCCGACTAATTTATGCCTACAGCAATCGTGGTCATGGATGAACTCCGACGGGCTTTCGTTGTCAGGCAATGCTGTCATGGATTTGTGTTCAACGAGGCAGCTATGACCGAGTCTCCTTTGACGAGAGTAGAATGCTACACCAACGTGACAAAAAATCCTGGATTAACGTTTTACTGCGCAAGCTCTTTAATTTATAAATGGTATTCTTACTTTACATATTTAGGACAGTAAATAAACCTAATTCATTGACGATAGTCGATTTTTTTGACGCTGGTGCAGAGTTCGGTGACGGTCAGCGAAGCCTTCACGACAGAAGATGAACGTCTTCACACGACGATTCGGAGAGCACAGCACCGTTCGATCTCAGGACCTCTCATAGTGAGCCATCACGCACCCGACAGCGGCGGTACTACTCAACGTTCCTTGACATGTTCATCGCGTTTCCTCGGTTGTTAACGGTTGGTTTGGTTAGGTTGTAAGCAGTAGAATGAGAAATCGACTTTACTGCTCGAATACATTTGTGTCCTTCCTAAGAATTTGAAAATTCTATTGAACATCATTGCACCTCGTATGATAACAGTTATTTTTTATAAAGGTCGCAAACAGATGAAATGTTATTCATTTATACCGATACTTGAATGAGAAACTTACTAATTGGTACACATTTGGTCCAATACACTGGGAACGTGCTAACACGTTGAACGCCTTGGGTTAAACCGAATTTCTATATTCAACTCAAATATAAAACCAATTGTAGCAAGCAATTTTGAAAATATCAAACGTTAACTGGTTCGTGCCTTTATTTAGCTTTCATTAAGTATTTATAAAAATTGAGTTAGTGACTGCAGGTCGATCAGCAATGTTACGAAAATCTCCTCAGTGAGCAACGGTGGGTTCCTTCGCAGGAAACGTTAAAGTTTGCCTAAATAGAAATCGTGGTTTACTGATCGAGCTTTTCTTTCAGACTTCAGCTATGGGATTCGTTAAAAGTAGCGCAACTTAAACCATTCAACTTTAATTATTAAAAATCATATACTTCGATTCCAGACAATTTTTGGTACTCAAACCTCGACGCTAATTATTCGTGTTTGTTTCGACTGCTGCTTGGGGAATATTAAAAAGTCGAACTGCCAACGAAGTTTTTGTTACATGATACTTGGAAAGTTATGTGAGTTGGACCGTGAAGCTGATATGTGGAAAATAATTCAACGCTGATGCATTATTTTCTCGTAAAAGAGCAACTTATAAAATAATTCTTTACTTTTCCTGAGCATTGGACATATCATAACCACTCATTGAGAGCGCAGAGAGCATAAATTACAGCCCTTGGAACACAAAGTAAGGAGCATGAAGTTTAGAAAACAGATAAAGATAGCTTTCGTGTGGAAAGTGGGGAGGGGGCAGGGAGGGGAGGAGGTAACAACGAGTGGGTTTCGCAGGTGAAAATATGAAAATTTTCTCTCCCGTAATAAGTAAGAGAAATCAAACAAATACCTATAATTTAGAAACACGAAAAGTGCTCTAAAACACGCACTTTTTCCGCTGCACTTATATCAGACTACCTCTGCTGAATATTTCTGAGTACTTTGGCTGCCACGTGAACCATATTTAGTCACTGAGGGAGGTTTCATCATGCTGCTGACCAATCAGTAATCACATACTCAGTTCAAAATGAGACCTAATCAAACCTAAAGACAAACACGATCCAGATAATGGTTTGTATTTTCATAATTACTACAATTCACTTTATAGCTGAATTGATTATTAAACTTCAGTTTTACCTGCTACAGTCAAAGTGTTAACAAAGATTTTGCTTTCAGGAAATCGGATTTTAAAACTTTCTATAGCGACACAACCTACCGGCCTGTGACGTCAGACTTCTTGGCCTCAAGTTGGCGACAGGCTGCGAGTAACCAACATGTTTAATGGGTAAGCATTTGACCCGCACACGTCAAATAGGCACGCACGCGTCAAATAGACACGCACGCGTCAAATCGACACGCACGCGTCAAATCGACACGCACGCGTCAAATAGACACGCACGCGTCAAATAGACACGCACGCGTCAAATAGACACGCACGCGTCAAATGGACACGCACGCGTCAAAAAGACACGCACGCGTCAAATAGGCACGCACACGTCAAATAGGCACGCACACGTCAAATAGGCACGCACACGTCAAATAGGCACGCACACGTCAAATAGGCACGCACACGTCAAATAGGCACGCACACGTCAAATAGGCTCTCACACGTCAAATAAGCAGCAACGGACACGCATAATACAAATTAAATGGGAGCGCACACGTACACTGGGCATGTAATGCGCACACATGGTAACAATTTCAGGCACACACGTGGCACATGTTAATCAAAAACGCTGAAAGGTTCCACGAAAGTTGGCGTTAGCATTCAGGCTACAGGCTACCTACTCATTAATACGACAATCTATACTATAATAAGAGCCGCGTCCGTCTGTCCGAAGCCAGCCCAAAGTGTGCGAGGAGCGTATCTGTGATACAAGCTTAGGAAATATGAACGTGTGTCATGTGATTAAATTTTGTCGAACATTATTATACATTTTTGACGGACCGTGTGCTCTCGGCCTCATCAGCGATCGAGAGATTGATTTTTTTAATTTCTGACGGCCTTTCTTTTATTTTGCTTTCTTTCTTATTTCAAATAAAGGGGAGTGGACTAGTATACCTTAAAATGAGGCAGCTCTGATGTTAAAGTCATATCACAGTTACAAGTCGTGTGTCAGCACACAGCAAGTCATGCACAAACGACACATAGTGCATCCATTACACGCCAAGCAGTTGTAAGAAATGATGCCCTCAAAAACAGAAATTTTCCCTAGTCATACTTTCATAACGCATCGTATGTGAAAGAACTATCACTCTATTCCATCATATATTTCTAACACACCACACATTTTTAGCGCATAATGTAACCAAGTCGAACGTTAAAAATGAGCATGTTTGCGGCAAAAGTAAAATCATATATTTCCAATAGGTCGATTCTTGGGGAACCTCACGCGTAAAATAAAAAGAAGAACCAACGTAAAAATATACGTTTTTATTTATTTCTAAAGTAAAGTCAAGGCACGTACACGTTTAACCGGTCACATTTTTGCAGCCATCCAGGTACCGAACCAAGAAGTTCCGCAGTCAAAGGCAGGCCAAGCAACTGCCGAAATCACAGAAGAGTTCCTCGTCACATAATGATCTCAAACCTCAGCTACTTAGCGTGCTACTTAGGTAACACTTACTGCCGTGCAATGCTCAAATAAAACCTGAACTGTTGCACCTTCGTGAGCAGTATAATTAATCTATTTTTGCTTATTTTATGTATCCAAAATCAAAAATAAAGCACTCCAAGAGAGTTTTAGAACATATTTTAAAGTTCATATCCATTTGAGCGAAACAAGTGCGAGGCATCAGCAACACCCGGGCCCAGAACCTCTAGATACGGTTTCAGTGACGCGCGCTGACACCAAACGTCCGAGCGGCATTCGCCTCACACACCTTCACAACGGCCTTCGACCGACTGAACCCAGGTGTCTCTTCGCGGTTGCACCTTGCGCTAGGTGTTGTGGAAGTTCAGGTATATTTCTGCCACAATTCAGGCAGGTAATTTCCAGTACGCGTGACCTCTCCCACATAAACCTGCTGCCTGCGGACCTCCATCATCAGTTTTGATGACCCCGATTGGAGTGTGTACGCTATGGGAGTGAGACCTAGAAGTTGAGCTGGAATTATTGCCGAATTATCGATTGGTCAATTTCGCTACATTGTCCGCGTCGTTCAGTTAGGTAGATATTTTTACTTCGGGATGGAGGCACTTCGACCAGCATCAGCTTTGCTTGTTACTTTGTTGAGAAGTTAATATAATCAAGATTTATGAATAACTTACTGCTGGGAGGATAGAGTCTTTGAAAAAAAGTTTGCCGTTCAAGCAATAGTGATACACACATGTAAAGAAGCACACATGGAACTAAATGAGACACAGGAGAATACATTCGCGTTGGCACCAAAATTGAAAAGACCTGTTGGGTTGATTGGAGGTAAATTTGGAAGCAAAAACACAAATTTCCTCGCAAACACACAATTGATAATACTGTGTTGAAGGCTTTGTTACCTCATATGAAGAGTACTAGAGATGTTAGAGAAACTCATGATACACGTCTACTCACACGCGGTAAATTTTCCTCGACGTGTTGCTGTTCCCTTCGCTTTTGTAGAAAGCAATGATCTCTTCCTTTTCCACGTGCCTCCTTTAGGGTGAAGTAACTTTCTTCCTTACAGCGTGGCTGTATTTCAATTCACCTCTTTCTTCACCGATGCTTAACGTTGATCACTCGACGGCATCACTCTGAGGTCGCCCGGTTTAACACTTCTCCGGCAAAGGGACCCACCGGTGGTCACTGAGGGATTTTCACTATGCTGCTGACCGACCAGTAGTCACAAACTCAATTTTCATAAATACTCCATGAAAACTAAATGAAGGCGCGGTCTATTTGACGTCCGTTATTTTCAAAATTGATCTCGAAAATTAACTCTAATTTGAGTTGCATTTGGAACTTTAGTTTAACCCGCCACAGGTGTTAAACTGAAGATAAAATGCAAACTGGAGCATCAAAATTTGAGGCAGTATCAGGCAGCCGAATTTCTGTGTTAGTTTATGCCTTGTTAGACTCTTCATTAAAGATCTGATGAAAAATTTACTGCAGTAGGAATTTCCAGCGTGAAACTTATATTTTAGTGCACCCTCGATGAGGTAACTGTTAATCATAATATTTATCAGTTTCGAAGGACATAAAATCATTTGCATCTATAAGGTCGTCGGTTTCCGGAGTGCCAGACGTAGAATACTAGGCTTCAAAGATACTTCCATAAAAGATTAGCTAAATCTGCGTTTATAATGGTGAAGGTGAAAAGTTCCTTTGAAAACGCGATGGCTGACGCTTTTACTGAAGGCGTGAATATTTCTAGCGATGTTCTAGTTGGACGCATGAACTGAAAGAACACTTTCCACTCTATCGTTACCCTCACATGCCTGTATTTTTATTAGATGGGTGCTGCAGCATTGAGGTGCAGGATTCTACAAACAACTTTTTTCATAAATAATTGTTCAGTCCTCAAGGGGAATAATGTAGCAATATTACTATCCAGGTGTTTCTTATGAAAGATTTCGTGTTGCAAGTGATAAACTGACACACAGAGATATTACGTGTATTACTCTTCACATGCGTCATCGTTTGAATCTAAATAACTTCTGGACTATACGATTGAATTCTGATGGAAAAGTTTACTTATAACTTTTGAAATCAAACATTCTTTATAAATTGCTTATTCTAGTTGCATAGGAGTATTTAAATATTCAAAGCACAGAAATAAGTTGAATAATCAACAATAACAGACTAATTTGATTGGTTATTTTGATAATAGCTCAACAGTTCTTGTCAGACTAATCTGTGGTATTTCTAAGTAAATCTTTTCATCCTAGTTTGAATTTTACTCAATTAAAGCACTCAATTCAAACACATTTGCCTTCCTGAATGCGGTCACTGAAAGGTTCGTTATCACTTATTTAAGCTGCGTTTTAGGGTTAGTTGAACTTCGAAACATTTCTATAGGTTAACTGTGCAGTACTTTCTCTTTGAAATGGTTAAAAACACATTAAAATCGTATGTCATGTGTCGACAACTTGACCATTACATTTCCGTTTAACGCTCTCATTTAAAGACGTTCAGTTTCACGGCAAAGAAAGTCGAGCTCGGCAGCACGCGTACGCACGTGCAGCAGGTCTAAACTGCAGGGCTTCTGTCGGTTTGATGAGTCATTTAATTGCGACAGAAACTCGGCTTCTTGAACGCGTTTGTGGAACGATGGGAGGAACTGAAGAGCTGGTCTGTTGTAATGAATCCAAGTCTATACGAGCTTGGAATTTCGGGGTCGCGGATCTACTTTGTGCCACTAGAGAGCGTGGATCACGTCTTAAAGAAAGCGATGCACTCGTTTACGCTTGAAGCTTAAGAATTCTTAGGTGTACTCTTGCGGCTTTTGCGCTAGAAAAACTGCTTGTTTTGAATCATCGTGGTGTGTATTATGTTCTGCTTTAATTAACAGGCAAAGAAGTTTTGCCTTTTGGATAAACCAACGTGAATGAAGCACTGAGATCAGCTATTTGTACTCAAATATAGAACACTGACGTACGTGTCACAAACATCGAAATGAAATGTCAGTTTTTCCGACTTGTTTTACTAGAAAATGTTCCTGCCCATAAACCGTAGTTTTAGCGGGTATAATAACTTCCCTGTAGTCGCATCTCGGTGGCAATAGAACGCTATCCCAAAGAGTTCAACGAATTAAAAAAAAAACGTTTTTAGTTGGCAACACATCATCTGGGGAAAGCACAAAATTTGATTCCAGAAATTATATTTGAACACTTTGACCGCGACGTGAGGCCCGGTGGTCACGGAGGGGATTTTCACAATTGTGCTGACCGACCAACTCTCTCAAACTCAATTTTTATAAATAATCACTACAAAAGGAAGGCACGATCCAGTTAATTTTTACTGTTGGAAAAAGCTGCTTACCACAATTGACTTTGAATCTTAGTTGAACATTGAACTTTAGTCTAACCAAATGTGGCCAACGCGTTAAGATGAACTTGTCTTTGCGTGTCTTTTATTCGTTGGAGCAGATCGTCTGCGCTGTGTTACGCTTTATCCTGAAGTTCTATTTTATAGATGAATTAAGTTACCGTTAATTTAGTAACGACTTTATCAATTCTCATTTGTTCATTACTTAAATGGATATTTTAGCTTAAAGATTTGTTTCTATTTCAGGGAAGAACATTCTTCATTTCCTGTGTGTCCCTAATTTTTTGAGATTTTTGTATGGTGTTCGAAGAAAAAGTTTCCTAAAAGATTTTATGAAAGCATCTAATTATTTCAATACATATAATGCTCACCATAAAAATAATCAGATCAGAGTAAACTAACCTTCACACTTGAAGTTCAGACAATAATTATTCATGAGCAAACAGCGATTTTCAACACCTGTTACTGCAGTCATTTAGGTAAACATTCTCTATATTTCACATGAGAGGTAATGATCACATGAGAGGTAACACACTGGCTTCCTTTATATTCGTCAGCGTGATTGGAGGATTATGCATACAAACCTCACTCAATTGCTTGAGTAGATTGCACTCAAGTGGCGAGCACATCATTCAAGAAGCTGAACAAGACTCACTCACTTCAGTGGTAGAACAGACCCCACTCAAGAAGCTGGGCAGACCCCACTCAAGGAGCTGGGCAGACCCCACTCAAGGAGCTGGGCAGACCCCACTCAAGAAGTTGGGCAGACCCCACTCAAAGAGCTAGATAGACTCTACTCAAGAAGCTGGACAAGCGTCCCTTGAAAAGCTGGATAGACCCCACTCAAGAAGCTGGACAGACGTCCTTCCAGGAGCTGGGCAGACCCCACTCAAGGAGCTGGGCAGACCCCACTCAAGGAGCTGGGCAGACCCCACTCAAGGAGCTAGATAGACTCTACACAAGAAGCTGGACAAGCGTCACTTGAAGAGCTGGATAGACCCC
>JACJUY010001919.1:24675-75567 GCA_014220935.1 Platorchestia sp. MABIK | reverse complement strand
CCACTCAAGGAGCTGGGCAGACCCCACTCAAGCAGCTGGGTAGACCCCACTCAAGCAGCTGGGCAGACCCCACTCAAGGAGCTGGGCAGACCCCACTCAAGGAGCTGGGCAGACCCCACTCACGGAGCTGGGCAGGAGTTATTCAAAATACTGGACGGACTCCACTCGGGTCGGACACACCCCTGTAAGCAATTGGACCAACTCCCCTCAAGTAATTGAATAGAGTCCACTCAAGTCATCGGTCAGGCTTTATTTAAGCGGCTGGATAGACCCCACTTGGTTACCTGCATAGACGCCGTTCAAGTTCCTGGATGGACGCAACTCTAGCAGCTGAATAGACCCTACTTAAGCTGAATAGACCCCACTTAAGCAGCTGAATAGACCACACTCAAGTAGCTGGATAAACGCCACTCAAGCAGCTGGATAAACGCCACTCAAGCAGCTGGATAAACGCCATTCAAGCAGCTGGATAAACGCTACTCAAATAGCTGGATAGACGCCATTCAAGCAGCTGAATAGACCCCACTCAAACAGCTGGATAGACACCACTCAAGCAGCTGGATGGTCCCGTTAGACGCTCGAGATGGTAATTGGTCACGGTTCCAGTTGTGGCTGCAGTAATTGTCATCAGGGAAGTTATCACTGGTCTGTCATGCTGCGTGTTCAAGGCGTGGTGAACTTAGCATGCGGTGCTGACGATAATACAGCGGATAGCAGAGGACATGTTCCGTTTTTGTGGGAAAAATTGTCATCCTGGATTCAATATTTTTTTGAAGATGTGAAACAAGAATCGGTAGTTTAAAACGGCGAGGGATTTGTTGTGTAACTTAGACTTTCTATTACGAAAATGTAAAAACGATAAAAAATTAGGTGGAATAAGTAGAAATTCGTGCATTGTGGGTTAGTTTGGAACGATGTGCATGTACAACGCTATTGCTTAGGTAGCTCTGATTTACTAAAGCAAGCGTTGAATTACGTAGATTATACTTTTATTATACGAGTGTTTTACTTTAAAATTCGTGATTTTTTTTACGTACGTTTTCGGAGACACTAAGGCGACCCTCATTCGAGAAGTCAGAAAATGTTTACTTTCAGTGACACTGCGTAATGTTTCTGATGAAGCTGTAAACAAGAAACATACTCCTTCAATTTTTTAATAATTCTAAATTAATTTGATTTTTAACACATGATATTTTAGTTACATTCATTTTTTTTTAAATGAGATGGTACACATACAGCACGTACTCTATAACATTGAAACGGAATTTACTCACGAACGAATTGCTAATCAAAACGCAGTGCTCTAGAGTCATTGTTCATTTCTGAACAACGGTCTAGCAGACCGACTAGCCCTCTATTTAAAACAAAAATCATCTTAAAGATAAATGTAGTCTCGTCATAACACTAAATTTATTTTGGGTTCATGGACGGTGGTAGGCCGAATTTACACACACGTTTTTACATTGGGTAAATTTCCTTCCATGAGATATTTTACCTTTCCGTGATTTCTATCTTTGCGGAAAGAATCCCTGTTCTAGATCGAAAATCCCTGTACGATATTCGAGATGAGCCGAACGATAATCCAGCGCAATGCAATCTCGCCCCTACATATTAGGCATGTGAAATAGTAGTAGTAGTAATATGGGTTTGCTAGCGCTTCAGTTATTCAGACTAAATCGCACCGAAGGTGACATAATGTAATTAGTATCAGGCATTTCCGACTTACCTCGTAAGATGGACATCAACATTATTTGGACATCGAAAATTATATGATCATGATTATAATTACAACTCGAGATTATAATTGTCTCCCTGTGAAATACTTGAGCTCAACACGTTAACTGGAGTGTGATGGCCGCTGAGGGGATATATATATGATGCCGTTGACCAACCAGTCCTATAGTCAGAAATATTCAAAATCAAATAAAGGCATGATTCATTTCAAGATTATTATTTTTAGAATTGATCGCAAAATTTTTTTTAATTTCAATTGAATGTTACGCTTCAGTTAAGCCCGCCGCAGGTAACGAGTTTAGCCTGAGTCTCACTCTTCCCGTCAGTGCGCCCAGCCTTACCAAATTGTTTTGCTTCATAAAATCGACACTCAACAAATAGACGTCGTCACAGCGGTACAGCTGGCAGCGTAAACGCTTTAGGTCGACTCGGCTGCACTACTACAGCACAGAGTATTGCCAGCTCTACCGCTACTACCTCGTAAATCTGTGTAAAATCTGGCCCTGAAGTTGTGCACTCCGATATTTGATAACTTCCTAAGTGCAGATAAGGTATACAGACTAGTTTCAGTTCAACTCAACCTCACCATAGATGAATTTATACTTTTCCCGTTTTTGGGTATCTAAATCACAGTTAAATAGAAGTAAGCTAAGTAGGCTAAGAAGTAAAATAGTAAAATAGAAGTAGGCTAAAAAACACATGTTGACAACTTACCTGAGAGGTAAATATTATTCCTCCGAGAATGCATTAATTTTGCAAGCTCGTAAATTTTTCGTTTGTAGACTTTCGATTTCCGATTTTATCACATTTTATATGTGTGCGTTAAAAAGAAAATTCACAAAATGTACTGGTGGGCCTTGTAGCTTCTACCTTTACAAAAGTCATCACCAAGACGATTGCGAACTCTGTTCTGTTCTTAGCTCTTTCCTGTTCTTCGTCAATTTTCCTTCGAATAAGTCAGCTTTATTCTCGCGTACGATTTCGGAAGAATAGGGAACTACTAAACACAATGGAAACAAAACGCAGGCTTAGCTTTCAACTTTTATCTGAAGACATGACCACAAACAAGCATCCATCCTCGCTAATAAAGAAATCTAAGAGTTAGATATCACAAAAATGAACACAAGAATCTATAAAACGAAATAAAAAACAAACAAAACTTGCATGCATACATAAATGCCTAGACTGCATTCCAACTCGGTGGGCAATTAGATGTTAGCTTTCGATGTACGTTAGTCTAACGCGTGTTGGACAAATTTTTTCTCTTACTCGCTACTGGTTATTCAACACGTACTTTTGGACTGTTACTTCATAACATCACATCTGATCAGCATTTTTTCCCAGTATTCTTTTCCCATAAAAATGTCGAATGCCATTTTTATATCAAATGACTGAAACGCACTTCGTTGGAAGGGTTAGAAAACAATCTCTTTCATAGAATAGCGTTGTAGAAAAAATTACAATACCAGGAGAAATTTTCCTTCCCGCAAACTTTGGCTAAAAGGACGCGTCGATTAACTCTTTTGTACAGAGAAAGTTTTGAAATGTTCGACTTCGATGACTTAGTCCGCAATAGATTCTAACAACCAGACATACTGGTAATAATTGCCTCGCAATATCTCACAGCTACTTCATGAGCCTAGGGAAGAGATGACGAAGTCAGACGCTCGCATACTCTTTTCGGAAGGAGCTTTAGAGTCCGCATGAAGGAGGATCACCCACGCTAAGGTGACAGAAAATTCAGTGTAACTCGTACCCTTGACTGGACTAGACCTGTATATTAAAATAAAAGTTAGTCAAACTAAGGTAAATCCGAAAAACATTTCGTGCGCCTATATCTGTGAATCTATCCGACAAATTTTACGGCCGTCGTTAACTGAGGTAGACGCACACAATAATGTATGGAAATCAAGAAATATATCTGTCAATAGAGTTCAGTGAAATCTTCACTTTTCGATGTGTTTTCATCTTATCACATTAGAAATTCGCCGTAAAGACATAAATCGGCGACCTATTGTACTTGATCTAATATGTACATGTTTTTGGACACGTCGTAGAAATATGGTACGAAATCCAGCAAATGGGAAACATAATGCATGAATTTGACACAGTCAAGCATACACTTCTCATTCAACTATTTTGTGACTGCACACCTAACTAATGCACGGCAAGTATCTTCTGGTGCTCGACTGTGATATAAATTTGCCGATTATTTTGGGGCTAAATTTTTAGATTTTACGTCGGTCGTAAACTCAAAAACTCGATGCTCCAGTGTACAACTGGATATGATCGTAATACAATAGTGATTGCAAGTCTGTAATTAAATGGAAAGTTTGAAAGTAGAAATGTGAACATTATTCGTTTTTAGATTGAAAAGCGCTGAAATGACTCATGAGCAAGCGTAAAACCCTTGTTATAAGACAGTTTCTCCGGGCGTTTTCTTCCTCAAAATAAATAATGTAAGCACGACACCAATTCATGTCCATACTTGAAATTTTTACGATTTCACAAGTATTTCCAACGACAGAAAAATATTGCATTAACTGCGCACAGGCATTTTTATTTTCTCAGTTTCGTTAGGCCAACGGTTACGAAGTAATATCTAAGAAGGAAAGTCACTTTCTTACAGTAAAATCTTTGGTAGAGGTAAACTTAACAAAGCTTTCTTCACACTAGAGGAACACGACTACAACGCAACAACACAAACGAAACATAGCAAACTTCGGAGTTAGAATAAATTATTAAACCTACACAGCCTTAGGATCGATCCTGGTGGTGGCTAATGTTAATATAATACGTACACTTGTACAAGGTAAATAAACAAGGTAACCCGCTCATGCATGCAAATGCAGTGGAAAACGGAATGTTGCTTCCAATTCATATTGAACAGACGCTCTTGCTTAAGAGTAGAAGGTATCAAAATCCTCGAGCTCACCTAGAAAAATTCCCCTCAATGAAAGAAGGTAAAAAATTTCACTTCTTTCAGAATCCGAAAAAACCCTAGTTTAATTTGAATTAAGATTACTAAATAAATTAAAAGTTTGAAAATAGATTCTAGCAACTTTTCCTCATTTTTTACGCAAAAGTAGTGCACTTTTAAGAATTGAAAGAGCGTTAGAAAATGATAGGAAAATCTAAAATGAGAGAACTTCATCTTAATTTGACACATTGGGTTTTCTTTCACTTCGACTGTAAAATCAAACCAAATAAGTATGTTGAATGTGCTTCAGAGATAATATTGTAGTCAGCACAATACTTTCAGCTCACCGGCAATGGAAAACGACGTTCTGAAAATTAGATCATGTGTCAATTTAAGCCTTACTAACCGGTACAAAAAAGAGCGTATCGGAGAGATGAAGGAGGAAGGCACCATTTAGTATGGAGATGACAGAATGCGGAATCTATGCAGAAGAGGAATAAAAACAGTAAGCTGAGAAAGAAGTTCATAGAGCAAGACACGTCAACAACAGTTGACAATATTGAAGAAGAAAGTAGCAGGTGCTGAAGATAGGACAGCAGCGAACCGAAAAAAGGTGGTCTTTTACATTGAAAAAAACATTTTCCACACACTCGGAAAAATTATTTTATTTTAACAAAAAGAAGGCCTACCAAACTCAAAGCTCAGGCCCTCACACATTTTCCTCCTGGGAGTGCTAATTCCCATAAATAAAATAATTATATCCCCCTGAGGGGCGACGTTCTGAAAACAAATTTAAATTTAATTCAACCAGGCGCAGAAAAAAGCTATCTACCGCTGCAGAGGCAGTTGTGCATAAATTTTCAGAAAGTATTTTGAAAAAATATTCTATGTCGAAGTTGTTAACGTAAAATTCGGCATATTTCCTCAAATGTAATAGAAATTTAAAAATATTAAAATCAATTAATGAAAAAAATGCATTAAACAGTATTCAACTTGAACGGACAGTACAAAGCAAGTATATTTACATGGTTCGAATAGTTCCAATACAAGGAGTTGTGTGGACTACTGCTGGCAATATCTGTGGAACTAAAATATTCTTACTCTTGATAGCAGAAGCAAAAAACTCACTTTCGACAGCAATAACAAAATGACCCTCACTCTCGACAGCGGAAACAAAAAGACCCTCACTCTCGACAGCGGAAACAAAAAGACCCTCACTCTCGACAGCGGAAACAAAAAGACCCTCACTCTCGACAGCGGAAACAAAAAGACCCTCACTCTCGACAGCAGAAACAAACAAACCCTCACTCTCGACACCAGAAACAAAAAGACCCTCACTCTCGACAGCGAAAACAAAAATACCCTCACTCTCGACAGCGGAAAAAAATACCCTCACTCTCGACAGAGGGATTAAACATGAATTTACGATGTCACAAAGATATTGTAAAGAACAACAGTATACAAAAAAGAAACATTGTTGAAGTGTTTGCAGGTATATAGAAATGATGCGAGTCCGTGAGCAGAAACATTTACCATTGAGCAGTGAATGTGGGAAGAAGAGCAGCACAACAGTTCTTACAACAACAGCAGCGGATGTCTCGGAGCTTCTGCCATAATTCAGCCCAAACTACGGACTTTTAGTCGTCGTTGAACATTTGGATTGAACGATAACAACGATATTTTGAGAATATTATTGAACAACGAATATTATTGAACGTTCGAGGTCGTGTTCATTGTAGGAGCGGCTCCGTGCCTTACTGTGTCTTGAACCAACACAAACACATGAGAGGCGCGTTGTATCATTGAGTTCGTAAAAATTATTCTTTTGAATTTGATGCTCAATTTACCTAAACGCAACGAACTTAAGTTAAACAAACTTTAATTCAGTTTGTTTTAAATAATAAATAAACTAATGCAAGAATTAAATACACAAAATAAATTACATCAAAGTCATGATAATTAGTCACTCGTGAAAAATACATCGCCTATTTTTACCCGTAACAAACAATACAGGAAAGGAGATGGATGACATGTTGACTAATGTGAATTTTCCCTTGTATGTGTGCCTCTTAATGTACGAGCCCATGCACCATATAGAGAACGTATTTAATAATAATTACTACAAATGAAATCCAGTCATCGAGCCAATATATCACTATTGTTTACTTTTAATGCGTGAAATCAAACCGCGTTCTTTTAAAAACCTTATAAATAATAGGGTTATACGTATATATTCATATTGCACCAACCCACTGCACTTAACGATGGGCTTACAAATGTTCACTCATTCACGCATCAGAATCAGAAGTACTGAAGAGCAACACCAATCACAGACGTGCTGCGGCAAAGCGCTCTATTCGAATGCTCGGAAATTGAAAAAAAAAACTGAACGGCATAATCTGTTGTCACTGTCTGCGTAAGGTGAAGTCAGGGACTAGTTTCGCGCTGTTGGTGAAATGAAATTAGCACGTTTTCTGCGATGGGTTAAACTGAAGTTCAATATTCAATTCAACTTCAAAGTCAATTGTAGTAAGCAATTTTAAAAATTACAAACATTAACTGGATCAAGCTTTCATTCAGCTTCCATTGAGTTTTTATACAAATTGAGTGACTGCAGGTTGGTCAGCAGCATTATGAAAATCCCCTCAGTGACCACCGGTGGGTCCCTTCACCAGAAACGTGTTGAAACAGCATGAACTTCCAGAAATATGAAACACGAGTGATTCCAAAATTACTGATATTTTTTTGGTGCACATCATAGTTTGAATGAAAAATTCAGCTTATATTTTGTATCAAATTGCAGGCCAACACAAACACCATGACATTTGAAAATAGGGAATGAATGCTGCAACAAAAGCTTAGAGTTTACTAGATGAGACTGTGACTGAATGACGTGAAACTAAATGCAACGAAGAGGACCACGCACAAATGATTCCCAACTAAGCTTTCATTCGTAGATTAACGCACGTCAGCAATGCTATTTAATCGTAAAAATTTTACACAGATTTTTTCACTATATCGAGAACAAAACTCGTGAATTTGACTTGAATTCAGGGGTTCTGTTTACAGCCCTACGAAGTTTTCACAATGTTAAAGGCCTTCACACTTCCATATATTTTTTGCCCTCTGTGTAACACTTTTTTTGTGCAGTTATACAAAATAATTGCTATGCAAAAACAGAAAACCTAGTCTAACGCATCGTGAGGTTCATTTTTTCAACGCACTTCAATTTTCGGAAACATGTAAGCCGGACGCAACCATCAGATTCCATGATTCCAACATGAAAACTCACATTAGGCTTTCCAAATGTAACTTTTATAAGTTCAGCACCATCTAAGAGCGTTATTCATATCAGAGCTAGACACTAACCTCCCCCAATATCTGCACACCTAGCTATGCTACACACGAACACCAACATTTACATCGGTGAAATTGACAAGTTTACAATTTGTGACTAAGGAGCGGGCACGCAATCCAGCGCAATCTAACGGCATTTGTAAACTCCGGCAGAAATATTGCGGGTAGTTACGAAAGGAAAGATTGCGTTGGTTCCAAGAAGCCTCTACGTGAGGAATTGGCTATTAGCAACTTGAAGAATGATTGAAGACGAGAAAAAGAATAAGAACCAGAATTGAACGATTTCTTACTTGAACGACTGAAGACAAAAAAAATATTACGAACCAGATGCGTGGCGAATTTAAGTTACAGTGAATGCATTTGCTCAATCGTGCTTGCTTAATTGAGTATATGTTTTTTTTTAGCAAACGAAGCATTGAAACATAGCGCAGAATTCTGTAAAAAACTTAGCAGTCAGCCTAAACCCCTATTGCTCAGTGAGATCAATTAATTTCGGTTCATGGACAAAGGTGCAAAATTATTTTGAATTTGAAGTGATATCGGTGTACTTTCCTAATATTACTAAGGTTTAAGAACGTTTACGTAGATAATTCAACAACGTATTTAGACTAGGTAATTGTGAGCTAGTTTTGCGTCATAAGCTAAACCCGTTTTGTAAAAAGGTGACCGATCCCGTAAAATATTTCTAAAGGAAAAAACTAGAACCTTGAAGATGGAAATGACTTCGTCAACGGGAAAACAAAAAAACAACGAAGCAAAACTTCTCCTCAATGACCAGATTTTGGGATTTAGTCTTTCTTCAATGAAAGTCAAAAATCTCCTCGATGTACCCGAATCTAGGCCCTACGGTCTAAGCATCAATTACTTTCGAGGTGCCTAACACATGTGAATAGTATTTACAAAGATCAATACATAAGTTATTTGTATATCTATAATAATAATACCAGTCATACTAACTTTCACTATTTCGATGAATTTAATAACACTTTCATCAATTTGTTACTGTAAAAGGATTCTGCGATTGAAGTTAGCCTTCATGAATCGTCAGCCAGAACCTAGCACCGATCAAACAATCGCTTACAGTACAATGCTTTCAACAAAGTCTTCAGTGTTTCCGTTTCTTCTTTCTGTTGCTGTGCCAGGCGCTGTCTCTGCATGGTTTCTGCGTACGTCTGGACAGCTTAGTCTTAAGATTTCATTCCATTTTCGTAATTTCGGCAGCTTTGGCGAGCAACTTATGCGTAACAGTGGCCAATTTGGGAGCGACCGAGTGGTGACCATTGTGACTGACGGTCGGTGGAATGAGAAGCGGACCTCCGTTGCTGGTAGCACTGCTACTCGTCGTGTTATTGTTATTGACGCTACTCGAGTTATTGTTGTTGGTGGTGGAGTTGGTGGAGGGCATGGGGTTGGTGGCGGCGAGGGAGGGCGCACACACCTTGTGGTGGGCGTCCCAGTCTTTGTGTTGGCAGAACGGCCCGCAGTAGCGGGCTGTGTTGCACCCGCTGCACGTCTCGTGCGCCTTCCGACCGCAGTTCCAGCATGCCTGGAAAAAAGACACTCAGGTACTCACAAGATCACCTTCCTGCTGCCCAAAAATATGTAAGACTCAATATGAAGAAAATGCTGAAATAAAAATAAGGGAATCCCCGTTCTGTTACCGAAAAACATGCACGACTCAATACGAAGAAATTGCTGAAATAGAAATAGGGAAATCACCTTTCTGCTACCCAAAAATGAGCAGGACTCGGAATGAAGGAAAAATAGTGAAATAGAAATAAGGAAATTTACTGCGCGGCACACAGGAAATTTTAAAATGATCGCACAAAGTTTGTGTGATCAAAAATTTCCTCTAGATTTTAATGAAATACTATACAATTCCATTAAAAACATCACAGCATCGGTAGTCGCAAAATTGGAACCAAAACTGCGCTTCGCAAGAAACAATACCATTCCAATACCATAAGACCGTTTAATAACATTGAAGAGCACGTAAGAACATCAGTGAAATAGACCCTAGAAACTAGAAATGAAGGTGCAGGAGACGTGAAAAAATTTCAGTACTACAAACGCACTAATGAGGGTTGCACTTCATCGTCTGTGGCCAAATCTTTTTTTCCTATCATGAGCAAATTTCAATGAACGAATGTCCTTTACTTCTTCAAGCACAAAAAATAGATCAACACGTTGACTGCGACGGGTTAAACTGAAGTTCAATATTCAACTGAAATTTAAAGTCAAAAGTTATTAGCAATTTTATAAATACCGAGCATCAACTGGGTCCATTAAATATAATTTATTTTAACACGTTCACTGCGTTTCCGCGGCTGTTAACAGCTGGTTTGGTTAGGTTGTAAGTAGCAGAATTGGGAAATCGAATTTCCATCCTAAGTAAATTTTAATTCTTCCCAATGAAGATGAAAAAAGCTATTGCACGATGACATTTCTTCTCGTTTGATAACAATTTTTTTCAAAAATGTCGTGAAACAGATAAAATGTCGTGCATATTTACACCGATACGTAAATGAGCAATTTACCTGTTGGTACACATATGGCCCAATTCGCAGTGAACGTGTTAAAAGACTATTAAAAATTTTCAAACGACTTATCGATGGGTCATTTCACAGCAGGAAAAACGTAAGCACGACCCATGGAAGGGTCATATCGCAAGCAACGTGTTACTAACACTGAGGAGCATAGCGGTGCACAATACCCGGTGGGGACCAGGAGCTAACAATATGTACCTAATGGGGATGAGGAGTTAACAATTCTCGGTGGGAACCAGGAGTTAATAATCCTGCTGCAGGAGTTAACAATTCTCGGTGGGAACCAGGAGTTAACAATACTGCTGCAGGAGTTACCAATTCTCGGTGGGAACCAGGAGTTAACAATACTGCTGCAGGAGTTAACAATACCCGGTGGGAACCAGGAGTTAACAATACTGCTGCAGGAGTCAACAATACCTGGTGGGGATCAGGCCGGTGCTCCGTAGGGCCGAGCTCCCGCCTGCCGAGCTCCCTGACGAGCGTCTCGAGGCGGGCGCGCTCCGCCGCCACCAGCTCCTGCGCCCGCGCCTCGGCGGCGGACACGGCCCGCTGCACCTCCGTCACCGCGGCCCGCCGCACCTCGCTCACCGCCTCCTCTGAGCCACACACACACACACCGCCTCATGTCACTACCGGGGCTTCCAGTCGTGTATCACGGCATTACATTACGGGGTATTTTGAATCGTGTATTACTTTCTGTTAACTTAATATACTTTTCTGTTGTTAATGTTAATAATTCTGATATTAATGTTAATGTAATTAATGTTAATAATTCTGTTAGTAATTCTGTAAATATACTTTGGTACATTTGATGTATTGGAATTTATTTTCTCTTACTTTCTATATACTTTGGTATATTGTGAAGTATTAGAATCATCTCTTACTTCCAGGTTATTTGGTACATTACGGAGTATTGGAATTGTCTAGTACTAGCACGAAATTTGGTACATTGCAGTCTTAAACCATCTCTTACTTGCACGTTATTTAGTCTATTACGGAGTTTGGAATCATCTTATACTTGCACGTAATTTGATATCATAGAAAGGACGATGCTTTAGAGTTTACTCTGTGCTTGCAAGAAATTGTATTAGAAATACGACGTGGAGTTTATTCAGCACTTACACGCAATTCAGTTATAGATATTAGAAATAATTACAAAGTTTTCGAGCTTATGCATTGCTAGCAGGTAATTTATTCAGCTATACCAGAAATAAGTAAGAAGCCGTCACGTTTAAATAACACATGTTAGTAGGTTGCTTCTAATTGAGATGTATTGAAAATAAATACGATGCTCCAGAGTTTCTACATAACTTGCAAGGAATCTGTTATTCGTACTAGGAATAGTTACAAAGCTTATGAATACAGCTATGAGTTTGTTATCGTTTTCATCATTATTATAATTATTATCATTTTAGTTAGCTGAAGACTCGTAGGCAAAGACGATCTCAAAAGAGCACAGGGAAGGGACCATTTAGGAAGGACTGTAGAAAACAGGGAATCTATGCACAAGGTGCATTCCCTCGCAGGATACTTTGCGCACACAAGCAGTAAGTTAGAAAAGGAAGTTGAAGAAAGAATAAAAGATATAGCAAAGGAAGCACGAAAACTGAAAGAAGCAAAGTGGGCAGGAAAGATAGAAACCCCAAAAGCCTATTTTTAGCCTAATAGTCTCCCTTTGGGGATCCCAATCTCTACATTTTTAGCCTAATAGTCTTCCTTTGGGGACCCCAATCTCTACATTTTTAGCCTAATAGTCTCCCTTTGGGGACCCCAATCTCTACATTTTTAGCCTAATAGTCTCCCTTTGGGGACCCCAATCTCTACATTTTTAGCCTAATAGTCTCCCTTTGGAGACCCCAATCTCTACAAAAACGGATAAACACACCCAACCAAGCTAAATGTATCTCACATTCTACACCCGTGAGAAGTTACCCGTGAGTTGAAAACAATTCAGTTACTCCACAAATAATTACTGCCCTCTTGAGTTTACATGTACTAAATAATTATGATGTTCGGAAGGAGCATTTCTCAATACCTAAAAAATCGCCGTATAAAATATATTTTTGAAAAATGTGAATGGTGTGCCACCCGCAAAGCCAACAAATTTGTTCAAACCAACTTCCGCTTGTCAGGCGAACGCAGAGCGGCTATCGGATCCTTATCTATTCCTCGACTGTTTTCAAACTGCCACAGCTTGAGAAAATTTCATGCCTGCTCTTGCAAAGAACACCAATAACTTACGCGTTTTATTTCAGATTTTCCAGAGTAAATTTCATTTCCTGATTCTTTAAACATTTCTGACTGTGCCGTTAAAATTATGGGAGGTGGAGTAAGGAGCTGAAGTGTTTCGCTTGAAATTTTTAATTTTTACAACCATATCATACAAACTCAAATAAAATTTGTTCAATGAAATTTCTTCATTCATGGCTGAACTCGTCCTGCATAGGATGGAAAAGTCTTCCCCCGGGCCTAATATACAACTCGTGGGCTGTAAAAACTTTCCCTGAGCCTAAACCAAACTCCACGGGCTGCATAAGTCTCCACCTATGCCTAAAACAAACTCAGTGGGCCAGAAAAAGCTCTTTCTGAACCTAAAACAAACTCAGTGGGCGAGAAAAAGCTCTTTCTGAACCTAAAACAAACTCAATGGGCCAGAAAAAGCTCTTTCTGAACCTAAAACAAACTCAATGGGCCAGAAAAAGCTTTTTCTGAACCCAAAACAAATTCAGTGGGCGAGAAAAAGCGCTTTCTGAACCTAAAACAAACTCAATGGGTCAGAAAAAGCTCTTTCTGAACCTAAAACAAACTCAATGAGCCAGAAAAAGCTCTTTCTGAACCTAAAACAAACTCAGTGGGCCAGAAAAAGCCTTTCCTGAGCCTCCAACACACACTCAGTGGGCTGGTAAAATCTCCTCCTGAGCCTATCTCACACTCCCTAAAACACTTCCTTCACGACTCGACGCGCCCAATGGCAGAGCCCCGCAACTCACCCGCCTTTCGCTTGACCTCAGCGACGCGGTCCTCCGTCGCCCGGATGGCCTGCGCGACCAGCTCCGAGGCGTGCCGCCGCACCTCTGCATCGTACTCTGTAGACCTCAAGCACCGCGAGCCTGCGCACATAAATTTACCATAATTCATACAGAAAATAATACAGCTTTGCGTCGAATGGGATTTTTCTTGCAGAACTTATAGATGCAAAAATTGATGGGATCATTTGTGTCAAATAGGATTCACTTTAAACCTTCGCGACTATTTTCACCCCTTGTAACTATTCCCACTCTTTGCAACTATTCTCACCCCTTATTCCAATCTTCATTCTTTGCAACTATTTTAGAATCTTCACAACTATTTTCACCTCAGAAACAATTCTCACTCTTTGCAACTATTTTAAAATCTTTACAACTATTTTCACCCTGTAACAATTATCACTCTTTGTAACTATTCTCACCCCCCTGAAGCAAGACTCACCTTCTGTAGGAGGAGCACAAGACCCCCTGGCAGGCCCCCCCGTGGCGCCCCCCGGACCGTCTTCCCGCTGCTGCAGGATGGTGAGAGCACGCCGCGTCTTCTCCACCATGCTGAGGATGCAGTTCAGCATCTGCACACAACGTCACATTAGTTTCTAGACACCGAACGGCGCAGTAAGAAAGCTCTAACAACCTACGATTAAGAAATGTTATTTTCTATTCAATTTTCGGTTTGTTTTATAAGCATTCACTTAATACTTATTGTTTTTGTGGAAGTACAATACAGCTACCGATAATTCAAGGTTTGAGTTATGAAGTGATATCATCATGAAACACGATGCTCGAAAAAGCTAGGTACATTTTAATTTTGTTCCAATTCTGAAACGAGCATTCTACTGTGAAAGGCCACGCCAAGAACCACAGATAAGACTTTAATATTCAACGGGGGCGTATCGCTTCAACTCTGTTGATGTCGATAGACTATTTTCTTAGTGGAATCAACACTGACGATGGACCTACGTTTCTTTGAGCTATGGTGCTCACATATTGCTGATAAATTAGGTGATCTGTTGTCTCTCAAAAAAGACTAGGGTAGCTGCATCAAGCCACGGTTCATATTTAAAAGTCGTCACCAATACAGAATACGAATTCACTAATGAAATCTTAACACTAATACTAATATTGCTGATACTGATGCTGAAATACACAAAAAGGCTAATATTGGTGAACTGGAACATTCCAATGCTAATACTAGTATTATAATAACTTAAGGCTATATTAACTTGCCTGTGTCACCGTGGAGGGGCAACTTACAGCGATGTAATAACATTGATAATTCGACATTTTTACTAAATTTCTTAGTGTAAGTTAAATTTTTATAGAAATAAGGCTGAGTTGGGTAACGGATAATAAATTGGCGACTTTATTTAAGAGCAAGATCACCAGTCCTCGCTGCCAAAGATTTATTGCTTGGCGTATTTAAGAACAATTTCAAAACGCCACCATGATCACCACAAGATTATAAGAAGTATCGTGAGTCGGGACAAGAAACTCAAAGCTTTAATTTTACGTCATTGATGATACACTTGAAGAAAGACGGATAATGTTGAAGGTTTTGAAATACTACAATGAGAGTCATTTGAGTTAATTATTATAATATACTGTAATATTGCCAAGGACGAAGATATTTGAACCATTTTAAAGCACAGATTGTGACTGACCACTTCGTAAAGTACAACCATATCATTCGCGGAGTATTCCAGTACCGGTCTTTAGAATGATTTTAATAAACCATTTTTTAGTAAGATAGCATTCTAAGCTGTTTTGTCCGAATGTGAATGGTCACTTTTCGATAATTTTTTTTACAAATACAGAAATTCCGAGTACCACTTAGGGCTTTCAATTCCCATAGTCACTATTCCCGAGCACCAAATGTACGGGGATCTGCATTTTGCTACATGCGGGCACGCATTCCTCTAATAAGGCTAAACAAATAAACATGCTAAATTTATTACTTAAAGTTTATTATTACTTATTCTATGATGCTAAAGTAATCAACATGCTAAAGTTTTGTTACGTAAAGTTTATTATTACTTTTTCTATAATACTAAAGTAATCAACATGCTAAAGTTTTATTACGTAACGTTTATTATTACTTTTTCTATAATACTAAAGTAATCAACATGCTAAAGTTTTATTACGTAAAGTTTATTATTACTTATTCTATGATGCTAAAGTAATCAACATGCTAAAGTTTATTATTACTTATTATATAATGCTTAAGTAGTAACCATGCGCTGCTCACTTACCATATGTATATTTTTCCACTCGTCATCATTGACTCCGTTGACGGCGCTGGCGGCTGCGGTGGAGGTGGTGGAGCTGGAGGTGGAGGTGGCGGTGCTGGGTTGCGAGGAGGTCAACACCGAGGGGGGGTCGGGGCTGGTCACCCCCATGGCGGAGAAGGGGGGCGAGAAGAGCCCCAGCCGCTTGGCGGGGGGCGGGGAAATGCTCCCCCGGTCCGTGCCCAGCGTCCGGTCGCTATTTTCAAAATATGAACTGAAAAATAACCTCAATTAATGTTTCGTACGTAGGTTCCTGGAAAGTATGAACTCAGGGAAATTTATGTAAAGTTTCAGCTGAGAGAAGATTTTAATGAAAATTTCGTACGTAGGTTCCTGGAATGTATGAACTCCGTGAAATTTATGTAAAGTTTCAGCTGAAACAAGATTTTAATGAAAATTTCGTACGTAGGATCTTGAAAAGTATGAACTCAGGGAAATTTATGTGAAGTTTTATGCGTAGTATGAGCTGGAAAATAGTTTTAATGAAAATCACGCGCGTAGGTTCTTGGAAATTTCGAACCCCGCAAAATTTACGAGAAGTTTCAAGCGTCATTTGAGCTGGAAAAAAGGATTTTAATGAAGATTTCGCACATACTGTAGCTTCGTGAAAAGTTTGAACTGCGCAAAATTGACGCAAAGTTTCATGCGTGAAATTCAGCGTGTAGTAAGTGGAATTTTATCAGATGATGCCGAATTAATTACCTTGCTCATGTTGAGGAAAATAGATCTCTCATGAAATGAGCTTAAAAATGTATGATGAGAACCAGTAACAATAAAACAATGATGTCAACTTTTTATACATAATTTAAAGGGACAGAAGCCTCTCACACTCGATTGTATGTGGGAAATGTACGAAAATCTAAGTTCTGAAGTTATTTATTTATTCATTTATTTAAGGGTCGATCTGCAAACACGAAATACTTCAAGGAGATGATTTACAGCAACTTCATATCAAGCTATCATGATATTTCTACAACACCAAAATATCCTTCCATTCTTGAATAAATTCAGCATAAATAAAGCTGGGAAATTCGTCAATCACGATCGTGCTATTTGACTGGCCATGCATAGAAACCGTATTCTGAGGTGGTATCTGCCTCGAGCAACACACACGTGAAGTCAACATATTCTGTTTCAAAATTGTCAACATCAAAGTAACGCTAAGATCTCTCAGTGAATCTCGATCTTGAGTTAAATTGTAAATCATGGACGAAAGATTCAATAAAGTGCGAATTTAAAGTTTCAAATTGGTGTCCTAGTATTACTAAATCAGTAAAGCAATTCTAAATTTTGCAGAAGTTAGAAAGGAAATGAAAATTTCTTCCAAGCAAAATTATGAAACAACTTCAGGAAACTAGGAAGATAATTGCAAAGTCTCACACTCTCTCCTCATTTCAATAACAATTTTTGGCTTTGTAATGGTATTTTATAAACTGGTTAAACGCTGTTCAGAAACGATTGCAATAATACGATTGTATCAACGTCACCAAAAATGACTGCATCATTTTAAAATAATCCTATAATTCGTTCGTGAAGTACCGATAAAGGGTCCCTGTTTACTGCTGTTTTAAAAACAGCCTGTAATGACTTTACTGGTCTCTAATGGTTAAATGTTTAGACAGGAGCCATTCAAATGTTTCCAAATAACATCGGGTATAAATGGCTACATGCAAAATCAATATGTACAACCAAACACATATACGGAGAATTACATACATACAGATGGCACAGGATTCTTTGAAATATCTTTCAACAGTGCGTCTCTTGCACGTATAGCTATGTACGCAGTTTTACCTCGCCATACATTAAATATTTGAAATGATTTTTGGCTCAGGATGATGCACGTGTCCAACGCTGTTATATATCAAACGATATGTGACAACCTTCTTCATATTACGTCCCCCACAATTCATTTGAAGACAACTGGAGGAAGCAAGACGCTTCTTTTCGCAGTTCGTGATCAAGCAGCACCGAAACTTAAAATAGAGTTTGACACAAAAAGATATGTGTCTCTAACACATCACGCTATTATACATCAAAACGATGCGTAAACACCCGCTTTTTAATTATCTTTTAACGTCCACTTATTTAAAGACAGAAAGAAAAAGCATTGACGCGTCAATCAAATAAACACACATCATTTTACAGTCAGAGATCAAGCACAGGCCGAAACTTCAGATAGTTTTAGGGAAAACATGAAAGCCTGCAACTCATCACGCTCTTTAACATCAGAACGACACATAAAAAAACCTTATCTCTGAATATAGAGCGAAGTCGAATGGCTTCGAATACAGAAGACAAATGTAGTTGAAGAATAATATTCGCAAATGTTCAAATTGATGACCATATTTGTCGAGAAAACGCTAAGATGTACATCAAGGGACTCGCAAAAGTCACGAAACCGGTCATTTGGAATATTGCGACAGTGTCTTTCAATTTCCAATTTCAATGCATAAAATGTTCGTGGTTTGGTGCGATAAACTTTGACTTTGAGATATCCTCACAAAAAGAAATCCATGGGCGGGAGTCTCAATCTGCCTCAAATTTGTCTCATACAAGCAGTGGTCCGGCGCGTTGTTGGGGGTTGTGCGAATTCAGTTCTGAATCGTCATAGCACTTCAATTGCGTTTCCCATCGTCCAATAACATTTCAGGACAAAATTCCTCTCTTTAAAGCTAAATGGATTTTCTGCCATGCTGTGATGAATTAAATACACCTACCATCAAAAAAGGCAAACAGCATGTTAACGACATTAACGTGCGAGTACATTTTTCTGAGACACCTTGTATTCACACAGTTGGCGACGTGGCACACAGGCTCGAGGCAGTGTAGGACCCAGGCTCACCTGTTGCAGTGCTTGCGCTTGAGTGCCCCGGGGAGTGCGGTGCTGGGGGCGGTGCTGGAGGGGTCCTGGGAGAAGAAGTCCACGCCGGGCTCCGTGGGGGCGGCAGCTGCTGCTGCGGCCGCCTCCAGCAGCGCTGCCTCCTGCACCGCCACGTACTGCTGCACCGCCTGCGCATGTGTCCGAATGAGTCAGTTCTCTCTCTCTCTTTTGAGTTTGGAATGTGTCAGTCCTCTCTCTCTTTTGAATTCGGAATGTGTCAGTCCTCGCTCTCTTTTGAGTTTGGAATATGTCAGTCCTCTCTCTCTTTTGAATTCGGAATGTGTCAGTCCTCGCTCTCTTTTGAGTTTGGAATATGTCAGTCCTCTCTCTCTTTTGAGTTCGGAATATTTCAATCCTCATTCTCTATAGTTCAAAATATGTCAATCCTCTCTCTCTTCAGTATGCGTGGAAGCTAGACTCGAGATGAGGCTCAAAGCAAGTAAGGATACCTAGTCCAATAGAGGCCGGCGCATTGTGATGTTGCTCAGCTAAGGGGTTCAGTTGGACAACTATAGCATTCGAGAGGTAAACGTTACTATGCCTTTATGAATTTTCCAGTTTCAAGCGGCTAGTCCGTGATGCGAAAACCCCCAACTCGCAATGTGTTTTATACTAGAACAACTAAAATAATTTGCATTATACGGCGTTGCTTTAAAACTACCCGGATGCAAGTAGGCCAAGCTACGCACGATTCTTGTTTCCTTCTAAGTTTATGGAGGTCAAGCCGTATTGGCTGAAAACCGAATAGTTAATTGCATGCTACACCATGAGGTGGTTAAAGAGGAAGTTTCTTAGCCCAAAACACCATTCGCGAAGTAATGGGCAATACTAGGACATTTTTTCGAAAGATTATTTCAACAATATACGTCTCTTGACAACACAAAAACTTAATTTTCAACTGTAGATTGTAAACTGTATTAGGAAAGTAAAAATAACAACAAAAGATCTCAACAACAATGCTCCGAAGCGCATTACAAAAATTCCAGTAAGATTATGATCATTGTTGATATATTTCATTGTTCCGGATATCATTCTCACCTACCAATGTTTAGCTTCAGATGCACTCATCTTATTTACTACCACGCAATTTCTCGGACACTTCATCATCAGTTTCACTTGAGTTACAAAACAAGAGAAATGAACAAGTCCACCACAAAACAGTCATCAGGTGGCAATAACGAGATACTTAGTGAAAAAACTGTAGCGGACGTATGACAAATGTTTGAAAAACAAAAATAGCAACATAACAACAGTACCACTACAATAAGCACTTTAACCACTGCCACAACACCACCATCGCCACCACCACCACCACCACCAACACAACACCACCCCCAACACAACACTCCTACAACAACACCACCCGCATAACACAACACCAGCACCACAACACCACCCGCACAACACACCACCACTACAACACCACCCGCATAACACACCACCACTACAACACCACCCGCATAACACACCACCACCACCCTCACAACAACACCACCAACGAACACACCAACACAACCACCCCCACACCACCGACCATGCCATGCCGGGTGGCGTGGCGCCTGAGGTCGCGCGTCAGCAGGGGGATGTGGGAGCGCAGGAAGGGCAGCACGAAGGGGCGCAGGGGGAAGTGCGTCACCTCTTGCAGCGCCAGGTGGAACTCCTCCACCGTGATCAGCCCGCTCTGGGGGAACAGAGGCGCGTTAGACACTCATATTACCTTTACCTGCATCGTATTCCATATAGGTTGTGTCAAATTTTTGCCTACCCCCACCGTATTTTAATAACGTTACATCAAATTTTTTGCCTTCACCTGCATCGTGTTCTAGATACGTTGTACCAAATTTTGGCCTACCTGCATCGTATTCTAGATACGTTGTACCAAATTTTGGCCTACCCGCATCGCATTCTAGATTCGTTATATCAAATTTTTGCCTTCCTGCATCGTATTCTAGATATGTTAAATCAATTTTTTTTGCTTAATTTTAACAGCGTTCACTACGTACGTTATATCAAATTTTTGGCTATTAGAGTTTAAAAGAATATACGCATGATTATACGTAACTTCCGCTAGATCTGACTCGTACTCGTCGCATCACAAACAGGTTTTGATATCCCAGTTACAGAGCATGCAAAATTTCTCGTGACGTAAAAGAATGAAAAAGAACATAAGCATCATTACACTCCACTCTAAATCTGACCAGTCTCCATCGCGTTACGAACGTATTTTGTTACTTCGAAGGTATGTTTAATGGGCAACACAGCCATCGTTGTGTCAGGTCAATAGGTGTTCCTCAAAATCAATGATGAAATGAAAAGTTCAGGTCACAAATGAAGCCCAGCATCAAATGTGCCGCACCGAGTATCGTTGGGATGCTGCAGCAGCAGATATGTGGCACCGAAACATAATATTTTTCTACACTGTGTGGCAGGTATGGCACAAACCAAATTACAAAAAGTAGGTAAAATATCTAATTACTACGCCTGTTCGCCAATTTATTTTTGTGCAACGTAATCAACATTTCTTTACCGATATTTTACTTTGCAATGGAAGTACTTTACTATATATTTCAAACATCGTATTAGTGCATTTCACAGGGGAAAATTTTTCCATTCCCATTGCTAAGTGCAGGTGTACAGGCTACAATTGGGAGCATCTTTGCCGACGAACAAATTTTGGCAAATTTGTTAATTCGAAACAGAAATAAATTATAGAAAAAGCCATGGAATACGTTCTCAGTATTTGTACGAATAGCAAAATCTTGACCATGTAAACGAATCAATACGGCTAGGAATTGAGCAAATATGAATTGGGATTGAATAAATACGGCTTAAAATTAATAGACAAGTTTTGGATCGTGTAGACATGGCAGGAATGGAAGATACTTAAAAAAATGCACTTTAATGCTAAATTTAAGTCCGGGAAACTTCCAGAATTCTCATCAGCAAGCAAACAAACATCTCTATGGAATGAAATAGCATTACCCGTTCATGACGTTAACTGCGCCAAGTGAGTGCTCCAGTTGCACAGAGTATAAATTCTCTAAACATTTCTCCAGTTTTGCAAAGAAAGCCTTCTAAGTTGTCTAAGCGCCAACTCATTTAATATCCAGTTTGAATTTTGAGCTCCGTTTAAATATCTCAACTGCTGTGGTAACACAGTTAATGCATATCATTATCACCGTTGTGGCTGTCATCAGAAGTTGTGATATTCTTCGGCTAGACAAACCCGTGGTAACACAATTAATCCATAAAATTGTTACCACTGTCTTCAGTGGTGAGGTTCATAAGCTAGACCAACCCATCCATTGATAGACGCTAGTCTAACCATAAAGGAGACCCCAATCTCACTGCAAGGGAGACCCAAGTCTTGCAGACCCTCAACTCACCGCAAGGCGGACCCAAGTCTGGCAGATCCCAGATTCACAAGGCAGACCCCAGACCCACCACAAGGCAGACCCCAGACCCACCAAAAGGCAGACCCCAGATCCACCACAAGGCCGACCCCAGACCCACCACAAGACAGACCCCAGACCCACCACAAGACAGACCCCAGACCCACCCTAAGGCAGACCCCAGGCCCACCAAAAGGCAGACCCCAGACCCACCACAAAGCAGACCCCAGACCCACCCTAAGGCAAACATCAGACTCACAGACCCCAGCCCCACAAACCCGCGACCCACCATGAGGTTGAGCGTGAGGCCGCGCACTTTCTCCCCCGCGTCCGCGTTGATCTCCGACGCGAACTGCTGCAGCGTCGTCAGGAAGCGCCGCACCTGACCGGTAGAAACACCTCCAAAATGAACACGTTACTTGCGGTTGCTACGGTCGGTTCGGTTATGTTGAAAGCAGCAGAACTGAAAAGACTTCTTCACTGATTGATTATATAGTACCAGAATTCAGAAGACTTCTTTACTGCTTGATTAGGTTTTTGTCCTTTCTAATAAATGGGGAAAATAAAGCTGCACGATAGCATTTTAACTTTAAACCCCAGTCTAACTTAAATGCAGGTAGTGAAATAGTTGGAATGCTATTCATTGATACTGGATCGTAATTGATACTGGATGAGCAATTTACCTAGTGGTACACAAACATTATCTAACAATACGCAGCCAACGAATTAAAAGAAAAACTGAGGTAACACTGCAGAGTTGGAATTATCTTCCAAGCGCATCATGGCAGACGCTTGTATTAAGGGAAGAAAAGGTTCTAATCCGGGGTAAGCAGGGCAAACATGCAAATAGTGATGTTTTTAGGTTCTAAAAAGATGGAAATGTAGAATGATTCACTTTTTTTTAGCAATCTATGTCAAAATTATGGCGTTCATTTGCCTGAAGCAGCCATGCTTGCCTGGCGTTGGTAGTCGCTTGTGTCTCAATTCTTTTCAAAAGTTTAATTGGTGAAGGGTGTTTATTTTAGAGGCGCCGAACTTTCAACGAGGACTGAGTGTAACTGAAATTAACTAATTAGCAACTATTTGCTCCATTAAGTTCAATATGCTCTGGCAACTGTGTTCAGTGTGCGTTGGCACTTCACCATGAATAGACTTACGCCCGAACAGCGCTTTTAAATTGTGCAAATTTACTTCGGAAATCAGAGTTCAGTTCACGCTACTTGTCGTGCATTACGGTATAATTTCGAACATGGCGAGCGGTACAGGGCAATGATTAACTACTTTTTGGTGCTTCAACTAGAAGATATTGATGTTGCAGGTAAGTGGTTTCAGCAGAACGGAGCCACTTGTCACACAGCGGGCGAAACAATCACTTTACTGAGGGAGACATTTGGTGACAGGATCATTTTCAGAAATGGTTCTGTCAACTGGCCACCGCGTTCATGTGATTTGACTCCCTTAGACTATTTTCTTTGGGGATATGTTAAATCCAAGGTGTACGCTGATAAACCAGAGACAATACAACACCTCGAAGACAGTATTCGACGTGCCATTGCCGAAATTCAGCCGGATTTACTTAGAAGAGTTTGTGAAAATTGGACCTCATGATTGAGGGATCTACGCGAGGGCCGCGGTGGGCATATGCCGGAAATTATATTTAAATACTAAATATCATTTATTAATGTTTCCAATGATACCAAATTTTTTGATATTAAATACTTTTCTCAGTGTTTTCTATTACCTTAAAGTTCTGCGTATAAAATAAACATCCTTTAGTTAGGAGACCCACGAATATCTCAAAAACTTGAAATAACCTAGAAGGATGGCAGGGAATTACAAAAAACCTCCCATCATATCTACGCTCGCCAACGCTAGATTGGCAGAGAAACGAAGTAGAGTTGATTTTAGGATTAAATTAAACAGTTTTAATTTACTCCAAAATTTCAAGGATATCTGGTAAGCCACCATAGAACGTACGAATTTTTTAATAACTTTTAAATTCCTCGCTGGACTTATTGCGTACATAGCGCCTAAATTAAGAACACAATCCCAAAAATTTACGAAACATACGATAAAAAGTAAGTTAATTTCACGCATACTTCGGTAAAATGCGAAATGATCAAGCAGCAGACATGGTAAAGACAGCTGCTAATTTCAACAGGTAAGCATACATGAGTCAGCTATGAGCAACAGAGCAAAACGGAATACTTAAACGGAATACATAAAACGAAATGCATAAAACGAAATACATAAAACGGAATGCATAAAACGGAATACATAAAACGAAATGCATAAAACGAAATACATAAAACGGAACACATAAAACGAAATGCATAAAACGAAATGCACAAAACGGAATGCATAAAACGGCTCGAAAGAAGAGGCAGCCAACATTCTTCATCACATACGTTCCAGCATTGGATGATCACAACGGTCTGCGAACCACAATTCCTGCTGGTTGAAAGATCAATGCACATTACCGCGTTTTGAGAACGAATGAGCCCGTGCTGTGAAAATTGGCTTATTGTTCAGTTAGGGCAAATTCATTCATGAAAACTCTTCAAAAATAAATATAATACATATACTCTGAAGTTCATTACATTGGTATCCTAATACAAAAATAGAGGATTCGAAAGAAGCAAAAGAAGAATACGCCTTTAAACAATTCATTCGAAAACAATTTTTATAAAACCAATTACAGCTCAGCATGAAAAACCGTAATTTTTAGCGGCGAGAGTAACTCTAGTGCACGTATCGTACGGATCTCAATTAAAATAAAAAGCGACATTGGCACTCACTCAAAGAGTTCACATTACCCCATGACAGGATGGGACTTTAAAACAATCTTGCGCTCAGGTAAGTGAGCGCCCAAGCGACAGCGGAAAGCCGTTATTTTTGACAGTGAGACTAACACCACGGTAGAGGACTAACACTATTGTATAATACGGACCTCAATGATAAAAAAAATACATTGGCCGTCACTTTCCTGCGTTCCCGTATCCACTTTACAGGGCGTGACTTGGGACGGAGAAACAACCTAGCGCACCACCAACTATTTTTGTGGCAGCTTCTCACCTTAGCCACCTGGCGATGTCTCACCTTAGCCCCCTGACGATGTCTCACCTTAGCCACCTGACGATGTCTCACCTTAGCCATCTGGCGATGTCTCACCTTAGCCACCTGACGATGTCTCACCTTAGCCACCTGACGATGTCTCACCTTAGCCATCTGGCGATGTCTCACCTTAGCCACCTGACGATGTGTATCCCGCGTGGGCCCGGTGGGGGGCACCGTGCCCGGGACGGGGGGAGCGAGGGGGTCGCTGGAGGGGGGGGAGTAGAGGGCTGGAGGGGAGGGGGTACTCGCTCCATTCATGGTGCTGTGGGGGGAGTACAACCCTCCAACCCCCGACACCACTGATATGGACGCGGTTGTGTCTGTGGACAATGATCCCTATGTCAGGCTGCTTTCCCACGTGTGTGGTGCGTTAAAGATTAATCAGAATGCTCTCGTAAAAAAAAATGTAATATGAGCATCGCAATTTTATGAGGCTTAGAAAAGACGTTTCTGAGTACTCGTTTGAAATCAAAACTGTGGCGCCACATGACACGGAAGGTCAGTTGTTCATGAAACCTGGCACAGATTGAATTGGAAATTTGGGTACTGTATCAAATCTAAATCCATCAAATCTATCATAATCTACCTACCAAAACTAACTTGTGGGAACCAAAATCTATCGATTTGTACAGTTTAATATTGCATTCACAGCCAGTGGGATAGTGAAATTTAGGAAGAAGTTCTCACTATATCTATGGTACGCTGGAGATTTTTGAAAACGACTGCTCAAGACGCTCTTTCAAGTCGGCTGCAAGAGGCAAGGTTTTTCTTCCTCGACGTATTCTTTCCGAAATGCCTCGTAGCTCAAGGGCGAAAAGTTCAGCTGACTTGTTTACAGAAACAATACAAGAATAAGAATGTTTGAGGAAAGTTCTCACAAGACATAGACATGCTGATGCAGAAGCACGTGAAGACTAGTATCACAATGTACGCACTGATGTAAAGCACTTTTTGGTGGGCATTATAGGGAACACGGTAGAAAGAAATAAACTTCAAAGCATTTTGAATGAATGCTTCAATGAACTTCAATGAACATACATCAAGAGATAACACCGAACTCAAAACGCACCTCGATAAATTTACATATGAAGCACTTTTTACAATTTAATGCGAAAAGGGGATAACTAGAGTGAACAATTTGAAGAATAGAACACTGTGTATGTCAGTAAGGGAGAATTTCGAACTGCTATGTAAAGAAGGGAAGAGCTTGTACTGAGTAGCGCCAGTAGATCTGCCAGTGGTGAACGCACGACCTCTTTAAAGTTTCACAGAACGGCGAGCCTTAAAAAAACAATTACTGTAGAATAATGATATTCCGGTGTTTATGTAAATCTGAGATCCCACCCAAAACTTAGTTCGGCATTAACTACGCTAATACGTCTGATGACTGGATCATAAACTCTCAAAACACCGCCTTTACCTCAGAAGACTGGATCACCAACCATAAAAACACCGTCTCTACTTGAGAAGACAAGACGACAATCTCTGGAAACAACCGTCTTTACTCAAGAAAACTGGAATTCACAAAACACCGCCTCTACTTCAGAAGACTGGACCACCAACTCTGACAGCACCGCCTTTACCTCAGAAGACTGGATCACAAACACAACACCGGTTTCACTCCAGGAAAGTAGATTATGAGGCTCACAAGGTGAGGTTTTGGCGGTGGCGGGCAGCGGCGGGAAGGTGGCGGGCAGTCGACAACTGGACTCGTCAGCAGCGGTGGCGGCGTGGCTGAGCGTGGTGGGGGTGCACGCCGTAGCGCATGTGGATGACGGTGAGGATGAGCTTGAGCAGCTGCTGGTGGACGCTTCTGACGAGCGAACTGCGATCGAAAGAAAGACACCCGAAGTTAGAGAGGGATGCATTGGATGATACAATGCAGGGCACCTAAATTTAACACTTCGACCACATCGAGCGCCACATTCCAGAGTGGCGGTCAGCAGAACATTGAAGTTTCACGGGCGTGTGAACACGACGCGACTTGCGTATGATATGTAGGAGGTCGCTTCCTAAGATCGCACCCTTACAATAGGTGATCATATCTTGAAATAACATCATTTCTTTGAAAAAAAAATCATTAACTTATAACATATTATTTCTTTAGAATTAGAGACAATTTCCTCAAAACAAATCATTTGTTTAAAATTTTATATCACTTCCTTAAAATAGAAAATAATTTCCTTAAAATAGAAGCTCATTTCTTTAAAATGGACCATTTCTCGAAATAGGCCATTTTTTTAAATAGGAGATCATTTCCTCATAATTGATCATATCCTTGAAATAGAAAATGATTTCTTTAAAATAGATCATTTCCTTGAAATATAATATTTCCTTAAAATAGGAAATCACTTCGTTAAAATGGATCGTCTCTTTAAAATAGATCATCTCTTTAAAATAAATCGTCTCCTCAGAACAGGACATCATTTCCTTAAAATATACAATTTCCTAAGAACAAGAGATCATTTTGTTGCCTTTAAGTAAGAAATCATTTTCTTAGAACAGGTCACACGTGGTCTTTCAATTCCTCACCTGAATCCTCCACAAATCGCGTAACCGATGATGTAAGTCTTTAATTGATCAACGGGATCTTTTCCAGAGAAGCCCCGCCACTAATGCAACACATAAGTTCGCCTACTTGCAACTTTCGAAATAATGCACCTACCGACTTCAAATTATTTTCAAATGAAAGATTAAAACATTCTTTCGCAAGAGAGTAATTTGAAGGCGATAGGTGCATTATTTCGAAAGTTGCAAGTGGAACTTACGTGTTGCAATAGTGGCGGGGCTTATCTGGAAAAGATGCGATCAACGTACTTGAGTTTCACAATAACTTCCATCGAACAACGTACCCGAGTTTCATATTTACGGATGCGCCTTAAGTAAGCCAGCAAAATTTCCCACCAAGTTCACCTAATTTTCCCACAATTTTCCACAGCACGTATTTAAAATAGCGTCATGAAACCTCACAATTTTAAAGGGAAGAAAAAATTAATGTTCGCGAATTAACGATATCGGGATGTGATCAATGGCGAGTGAGACGATCAAAGACTGCCTCTTTACGTCCCCCTCATCCCTTTCCCACATGCACTCTTCCTCCCCTCGAGTCCCGACACTTCTTCCCCACTTCCTCCCTCTCCGTCCCCATCTGCACCCCCTCCTTTCCCTCGAACCCTCCTTCCTTCCCCACCTACACTCCTTCCTTCCTCACCTACACTCCTTTCTTCCTCACCTACACTCCCTCCTTCCTCACCTACACTCCTTCCTTCCCCACCTACACTCCCTCCTTACTCACCTATACCTTCCCCTTCCCCACCTACACCCCCTCCTTCCCCACCTACACCTCCTCATTCTCTCCTTCCCCCCCTCCTTCCCCTCCAGCCCTTCCTCCCCAACCTGCATCCCTTCCTTCCCCTTCTACACTTCCTCCTTCCCCCAGAACTACCACTTTCCCCTCCAGCACTTCCTCTCCCCTATATTTAACCACCCACTACTCTCCCTCACCTGCCCTCCACTTTCTTATCAGCCCCTCAGTCTCCTCTCCTTCCCCACTCGCCTTCCCCTCTTCCACCCCTCATCCCCTACCCGCAAACCCGCTCCTTCCCCACCTACACCTCTTACTTCCCCACCTACACCCTCTCCTTCTCTATCTACACCCTCTCCTTCCCTATCTACTTACGCTCCTTTCCCACCTACACCCTCTTCTTCCCCATCTACTCACGCTCGATCTTTCCCCACCTACACCCCCTACTTTTCCACCTACACCCCCTCCTTCCCCATCTACACCTTCCCCCCTGCACCCCCTTTTACCCCACTCGCACCCCCTCCCTCCAGACTCGCCCCTCCCCCCTGAGAGGCAGCAGGTGCGGAGCTGTGGGAAGCATCAGCTGTGTCCGCACACGCTCGGCTCCGGGTATTAGACCGGCCCGCACGCTATCAATCTCTTCTCGCTCTCTCGCACTCTCTTTATATCTCCCTGTGTTTTGTGCTTTCTTCTCACGCCAAGTTCCTGGTTTAAGTTGGATTAAACTTTTCGTGTTTATCACTCAGTGTTTTGTTTTTTTAATTAATTGGGAATTCGTTCGTTTTTATTCTCCTCTTTCTTTTGCTTTGCCTCATGCAGGAGACTTTTTTCTTCCGTTTCTTCTTTAATTCCTTTTTCTTTTCGCTAGGTTAGTTTTCTCTTACATCTCTTCTTCATGTCAGACCGTCTTCTTTCTTATCATATGCCACATTTTTGCTCTTATGCTCCCTTTTCTTCGTCACGCTTCACTAAGTTTTTCCTTCTTTTTTCTTTTCTAAATTCCTTTTTGCTTCCTATTTTTGAGTTTTTTAATTTTTTTTTGTGCTTCTCAATATTCAGGTACATAATTTTTTCCAATACTAATATTTATGCACAGGTAATTATTTCGAACTAGCTCTCCATCTTCCTGATTGTTCCAAATTACTAATAACTGTGCAATTGAAACGGGTAGCAACTCAGTACACTAAATCAAAGACATTT
This sequence comes from Platorchestia sp. MABIK, assembly GCA_014220935.1. Classification (NCBI taxonomy): domain Eukaryota; kingdom Metazoa; phylum Arthropoda; class Malacostraca; order Amphipoda; family Talitridae; genus Platorchestia; species Platorchestia sp. MABIK. Next base: position 45,802 of record JACJUY010001919.1, on the reverse strand, counting down.
TTGAGAACACGACTTTTAGGTGCTGCTACAGCGTGAAGTCTACCACTCTTTAGCATGATATCTACCTTTAGCTAGCATTATAGCGTGAGGCTACGTTAGGTTACTAATAGATATTACTTATTTCCAAACATGTAAATTAATGATAAATACTCAATTTGTACATCTCAAACTGCACTTGGAGAGGCGGTATATGGCGGTAGACCTCACGCTATAGTAGCACCGACATTTATTCATAGGGTTCACATTTAGAAAAGCAATACAGTGTGTCCTTTCCTAAGGACAGAGCGTGCTTCTACTCTGTTCAATGAGGGTGCTAAAAAGGCTCAGAAATAAAAATCTGCCTATGTGCCCCGAACAATAATAATGAAAACATTCACAGTTACATAGCTACTCAAGTCCCTTCTCAGGAAAAAGTATCAGCCTGTGAGTAGACGGCCCAGCTACAAAGCTCATATCACGGTAGAGGAAACAAGGTAAGGTCATTTCTATGAGAGAAAATACACCTCCTCTTGTTCGGCTAGCCAATAGAAAGGCTTTATTTCAAACAAACTTTATGACGTCACCAAAACGCAATGTCGTTAGGCCAATAGTGGAGCCAGATTTGGGGGGCAGCACTGCTACCAGATGCAACAAGAGCGCTGCTATTGGTTCGTTGCCGTGACGTCAGCAAACCACGTCATCAACGAAAAAAAGACTGGTATGAATCTACCTTGTTTCCTCTACCGTGGCTCATATGCAAGGTGCTGCTGCTGTCAGTGCTGCTCAACTCATGGTGATAACAATGCCCGTGAAAAATAGGAACAAAGAGAGGGAGGAGGAGGAAGGCACCATTTGGTTTGGAGGTTAATGGGAATGCGGAATCTACGCACAAGGTGCATTGAAACGGTAAGTTCGGAAAGAAGTTTATGAAACAAGATAAAAGTTGAAGAAGAAGAAAGAATAGCAGGACAGCATTGAACAAAAGAAAGATGGTCCGCAACAAAATTTTAATAAATCTATATTTTTCAACTAGAGGAAGGCCTACCTAACCTTTAGCTCGGGACCTTGCATATTCCCGCGGGGAGCGCTAGCCCTTGCTCCAAAAAACGAAATAAATTAGTAATGAACTTTGAAGGCACCATCATCGGAAGCGCACTCAATAATTATGTTCTCTGATTGCGCATTCTCTTCTCACTTGTCATCATACCTCATCTATATCGTAGCGTTTGAAAACATCAAAACCTACATTTGTGATTTGTTCTAATTAAGGATGAAAACAAAAGTACGTCAAAAAACGAATCTGTCGCCATACCTTATTTACAACGTCGCGTTCAAAAATATCAAAACCTACATTATTGTTAATTTCAATTGCGCGTAGAACCCACGAAAGTATGGCAATGATCTAGAGCAACCATCAAAATAGTTTAATTAAATTCACACCTCAACTGACTCGAGTAATGACTCGAAATCATTACTCTTATCTGTTTCTGCTTAAACTGTCGAAGTAACGCATTTCGTCTCGCAGTAATTCCCGGCTGCCCACAAAATAGCACGACGTTTTATTTTTCACAGCGAGGACAATTTTCTGCTCCGCTGCACCACCGTCGCTCTCCTCGTCAACCGTCGAGCAAACGCTGTCATGTTTAGCCAAGACCCAAACCCAGGAATTAAGATATGGAGAAGGCAAGTCCAAGTCCAGCTCAGGACCCTGCTCACGCTCTCACTTTATAAGATAACCACCTATAACCCCGTGTGAGTGCACGGCAAGTGCTCGCGTATTTTATGCTTGGCGTAACCGATGTAAAACCGAAGGCTTTGCTTAGCAAATCTAAACGCATGAGTTTAATCTAAAATAAATTGATGCTTCTAAGCTTGAGAATAAAACGCAAGGCGAAAATCGCTACACGTTAAGTAATTTTTAGTAAAAATTATCAAATAAAACTGAACTTTTCGGACTAACAGTCCATCTTCAGCAAAAATATCTGTAAAACGAAACCAAAAGAGGAAGAATTAATACACTAATGAAGTATCTTTAAAAATCTAAACTTTCAAAAAACACCAACAACGGTAAAAAAATAAAAGGTAAAGGAAAACTGAGTAACTCAATTATGTGTTGGCAACATGAAGTAACATAATTGAGTTACTCAGTTTTCCTTTACCTTTTATTTTTTAACGTTGTTCGTGTTTTTTTAAAAGTTTAGATTTTTTATATATACTTCATTAGCGTATTAATTCTTCCTCTTTTGGTTTCGCTTCACAGAAATTTTTGCTGAAGATGGACTGTTAGTCCGAAACGTTCAGTTTTATTTGATCATTTTTAATGAAAATAACTTTACGTGTAGCGATTTTCGCATGAGTTTAATTGATGAGCAAAGTAACAGTAGAGACGCAAATTTTAATCAGAAAATCAAGAAACAAATAAAGTATCCTTAGGTTTTACATGGAAAATTATACTCAATAAGTGTGGTATGCGTAAAACCACATTACAACCACGTTACTTCCTAAGCTGGTGTGTAATACTCTGCAACAACAGAAGATCACATGCAGAAAGTGTTAACTGATGGACAAACGATTTTGCTTGATAAGTCTAATGCCACAGGACATCCACAGTTTTTACACTTGAAATTTAAATTGACAGTAAAATCAACGGCTTTATTTGGCAAATATTCTACAAGACCCATGTAAATCATACCAAGTATAACTATCAAAATATAGTCAACGTAGCACCGTGAAGAGCAAAAACAAATAACCAATGTTAATCTGAGTGGTATTATAGGGCAATATCACCAGATGAACTGTGTGGTATTGCAACTCGATATCATCTCGTGGCAATACAAGGTCAATGTCCTAGGTAAACAGTGCGCCATTGCAGCTCGAAATCATCTCGTGGCAATACAAGGTCAATGTCCTAGGTAAACAGTGCGCCATTGCAGCTCGAAATCATCTCGTGGCAATACAAGGTCAATGTCCTAGGTAAACAGTGCGCCATTGCAACTCGATATCATCTCGTGGCAATACAAGGTCAATGTCCTACGGTGAACTGTGCGCCATTGTAACTCGATATCATCAGGTGGCATTGGAAGTCAATATCACCAGGTGAACTGTGCGCCATTGTAACTCGATATCATCAGGTGGCATTGGAAGTCAATATCACCAGGTGAACTGTGCGCCATTGTAACTCAATATCATCAGGTGGCATTGGAAGTATCACCTGGTGAACTATGTAGGATTGTTAAGCCAAGTCAACCTCATCAGGTGAACTGCGTGGCGTTAAAACTTAATATCATCAGGTTAACTATTAGGCATTACATGAGAGAATGGGGACAGACTCACTTTTTTGACAAATTTTGTTTTTCTTCTCATGAAATATTTTAATACACATCATTCATTGTACTTTGATCTTTATTTCAGAGACATGATGATTTGTTTTTTGAACTGATGATGTAGCTGGACTCTGAAACATTTTTATTAGTAAAGATGATAAATTTTCTCGGAATTTTTTCATTTTTAAGTTTCAGAGAACAGAATGTAAGAGGGACTAGGCGAGTGACCCATTCCCAGACCCCATCCAATTGTCTAACACAAGCATACGGGAGCCACGCACAAGCACCATAGTAGAAACAGAGGAGAAATAACACTCACATTTGTAGGCACCAATATTCATGTAAGTACCAGTACATTCGTTTCAACACTAGGAAGGCGGCCGTTCCACAGATGTGCTGCCCCATGACTTGACAGTTTTTCCCATTATCGGTAATATTTGAACAGTCACATATTCTTTTTTTCTCGCGTTCACTCTACTTCATGATGAGACCCTACAAGTGTATCGTCAATAAATGAATTCTGACGTTGTCTACATATTGCGCACAAAGTTTTAAATATCGCACCTGAATTCCTGTTACTTCAGCGCTTTAGAGCATTAGCGGTCCATCACCCAGCGTTGGTCAAGACGAATTTTGAACGTATTCACCGGGCCACATGGAATGACGTTCTCAGGTAGCTGGTTCCATTTTCTGACAATTTTTCCTAAAAAGAAGAATGTACGGCAGTCTTTACCGTAACTCCTGAAACTGCTACTTGCGCAAGCCCTTTTTCATTCGTGTTGGCATGCAAGAAAAAAAAGCATTCAGTAAAATTTTGTTCGGTCGGTGTACCCAAACTTCCTGCGCCACGATCAATGCAAGCAAATTGGCCTAACTCGGAGTCTCGGGACATGCAATCAGAAATGTCAGTGATGTCTTTGTCATTTCAGTGGAGAACGAGTCACAGGGCTTGAGCGAGAGAAGATCATTTGTTAGCTGTAACTATCAAGATCATTTGTTAGCTGTAACTATCTTTCAAGACATAAAAAGTAAATCGAAATACTATAATAATGTTCTCTGGGCCGAATACCGAAAACTGTCACATCGCGTGAAGTAGAACAAGCTTGTCTGCACCCTCATGATGACCAAATTATTCATGTGTTATCCTGCTGCTGAGATGAAACGTTTTGGTAATTTAAACGCGCAGGAATTTGGAGAGGCTTTATTTCGTGTCGGTTTAGGTGAGAAGAAAAAAAGCGCGACCAGAAAAATGAAGACAAAAATGAAGCGGAGTTTTTCTAGCATTTAGCCACTCAGCGCCAGTCGAGAATTCGTCTGTACTTTTTAAGCTCTAGTCAGAAAAAATGGGTCGCTGTGTGCTCAGGAATTATAATTTTTGCTGAATATTCATCAGAACAACCGGCGAAACATGAGCGTTAAAGATTTTTATAAATGCGACAATTAAACGTAAAAATATCGTTTAAAGCCACGTTTCTCTTCTGCGTTATTGTGGAACTAAAATCAGCCACACAAGGAAGGATGAACATTAGATATTGCACATCAAACACCCTCTTCAAAACAGTTAATTATGCAAAATGAAAGAAAATTTGCCACCAAGGAAAATACATAAAAAAGATGTAACTACTTAGTACGGGCTGATGTCCAATAGGTGATCAGAGATGCACATACGTACTAAAGATGAAGTCATTTAGTACGGGCTGATGCCCATGCAGTTGGTGATACGTGATGCATATAAATACTAAACATGAAGTCATTTAGAGCGGGCTGATGCCCAGTAGGTGATACGTGATGCATATAAATGCTAAAGATGAAGTCATTTAGAGCGGGCTGATGCCCAGTAGGTGATACGTGATGCATATAAATGCTAAAGATGAAGTCATTTAGAGCGGGCTGATGCCCAGAAGGTGATACGTGATGCATATAAATGCTGAACATGAAGTCATTTAGAGCGGGCTGATGCCCAGAAGGTGATACGTGATGCATATAAATACTAAATATGAAGTCATTTAGAGCGCGCTCAGTTGTGATAGTATTCGACTTCAAGCAAAAACAAATGTTCGAGAACAATGCAAACCTCGACAGACGAGAGCCCTAATCTAACGAAGGTAGGCGAGAGAATATGTAAAATCTCTATACTCTCTGGTAAATATTGTAAAGCTTTCTTTTAATGACTAAAAATTTTCATGCTCTCACGTCAATCTATGAACTGAAATTTAACTTTAAATGAGTAGACCTTTAAAACTTTCTAACTCTAATGTGTATTTTCTCAGTAAAATTTCACCTTTAAAACAAACTAGTGATTCCTCAAAATCTTAGAGCTCTCATAAAAATTTAAAAACATAAATTCAAGCACCCAAACCTCAACTTTACTTCAACTTATCATCACAGTACCACGAATTTCTCAATCAATACGTCTCTAACGCAGCAGAACACTTCACCCATAACAAAGAGGAAACTCACGAGGAAAAAGACAAAGCAAAACATGGACCGAGATTTAGTTTTTAAGGTGCGCGAGAAGAGCGTTCATTTGAGGCGGTCGAGGCGTGCGTGAGGCAGCGCCGGTTGGGATAAATGCGCGAGAGGGAGACCGCGTCGAAATGAAGCAGCGGCCCTCACGCAGCGCCGCCGCCGCTCGCCGCAGGCCAAACGAGGGACAGGCACGGTACGCCGGCCACGTGGCTCCGTTCCCACGCCAAGAAAGATTGATTCCCGCCCCTGGTACTAGGAACACATGCAAAGCTCGCCCTCATATTGGTACCGGGAACTCGAACTCATTAGTGCTCCTCTAACTTGGGTTCTTCAGCGCCTGTGTTCTCTTTCTCTGGAGGATGATCATTAATCCCAAGCGTGAATTGTATTGGAGGAAGATCCGGTTCTTTAATCTCTGCAGCTTTGTACGTGAATATGCTTCCCGCTTTGTAAATTGTAGAAAAGGGGGCTCAAACTTATCAAGGCTGTGAAAAAATCTCTAATTTTCAATACAACCTCTCTGGTGCAATGGATGAAATGTGCCTTGTGATATACGTAAAGTGGCACTTACAACCACAGTCTGCATAGATCGCTATACATTTCTGTACGGTAAACTTCTCTGTCCGAGTCACTATTTTCCTCTCGAAAATTTTTACACGAGTTTCTCTGGGGATGTAGTATAATTCGTCAATTGATTCTTCAGAGCTCCCACACTAGAGTAACTGGACACAACAATAAATGAATAACTCAAACACGAAAGTCAATCATTAAAGTTTCCGACAGTGAAATCCGTGCTCAAAATCCTCTAGCAATAGTTAACTTCAAGGCTAATAAAGAGCGAGAACATTATCAGAGGTGCAACAAAACCAGCACCCAGCATCAGTCCGCGAAGATCACACAACACTACGTCGCGAAGAGCCTGTAAATCTACGTTCGAGAGAACACATCCTGGAAATACCATCATTACCTCGACACCCCTCAACCTTACAGCGGGCTAATGATCGCCCGGCTCGTGTGGCAGCGAATAATGCAACAGAGATTCAGGGGGCACGGCTAAATCAAAATCGCATCTTTGAAAATAACGCCGCACATTCTGAGGGTAGATTGGGACGAAAGAATCTCGAATGAAGAACACAATCGGAAATAACAGCGCACGTGTCTTTTGAAAAACAGCCTTGTTATTTTGAATCCCCAATGTGTACTTTAAAGTGTTCTACGAAGCTCACTGTGTTTCGAGGGGTGATTCTTTTTTCATTCAAGATGACCTTTTTTCATGCTAGAATGTTTTGAAAATAATGAACTAAACTCTGCAGAGGCTTACTACTTGAGAGCAAAATATTTCTCACATCGCAAGTTTGTAACGATATTCCTCAGGTGAAAAGGGAAACATAAGGATTACGCAACACAAGAAAAGTACTAGCTGTATTGTTCCGAAAAACCATGAAAAACTCTTGATGGCGAAGAAATATTCTTCGAAAACTTAACGAAAGAATAAAAATGCAGTGTAGGTGCATCTGGTTATCATCCTTCAAAAATTTAAACAAAAGAATAAAAATGGAAGGTGGGACCTGTGGTAAATACATTTGGTGTGCGCTTTATTTTAATATTAACACGTCGACAGCGGCGTGACCCACCGGCGACCCCTGAAGGGATTTTCATGATGGAGCGTGGCCCATCGGTGGTCAATAACTCAATTTTCATGTATGCTTAATCCCAGCCAAATTAAATACGGACCCATTGAGTGTTTGTCGTATTCAGGACTGAATAATACAATTGACTTTAATATTAATAAAACATTGATCTTCATTTTAACTCGCGGCAGTGAGCGCGTTAAGCAGGGGCTCCAACTTTGAATTCTTTCCGCAAGTTCTGATACTGAAATCCTTATTTCTGTTTACAGCAGACAATAAGCAAAAGTAGCACAGATTTACAAAAAATGCAACAGCGTAAGTGAACAGATTACTCATTAAATTACTCATTTAATTACTCATTAATGATTAACTCATTAGATTCCATGCAAGTTAACCCACACACAGTAATGCATGTGCATGCAAAAGACGTATTTGTGTGCCCTATCGCAGGGGTTTCCAACCTTTTTTTCACCCGCACCCGTAAAGAAATTTCATTCGAACCTAGCACTCCCTGCAATAAAAAGCCAACCTATAGACCATATCCCATTATATACCTGGACATTTCTCGCACCTCCTTTGAATGTCGTCTAGCACACCCAGCACCCAGGGGAGCCCTAGGTTGGGAGCCCCTGGTCTATAGGAACGAACGTTTTCTTTATTACGTTCCACATGCTTGTCGGAACATCAGAAGGAGCGAATGGTAACATCGGTTACCATTTCTGCTGATACTTCAGTTCGTTCAATTCATCGCTGGACACAGTCTTTGTCTCCAGTGCTGTAATGCCTTCAAACGATCCGTCTCGCATTGACTTTTCATGCTACGTAAACGCTGTATTCCATTACGCGCAAATGGCATAGGTGTAGTAGTTAGTTCAAGGCTCAGTTTCCAAAGCAAAGAGGGAAGAGAATGGACCACTTAAAATGGACTCAGGGAAACGGGGAATCTGTGAACAAGGAGTGCTGCCTTTCAGGATACCCTCCACTTTGAAACAGCAATTAGAGAGGTAGAGGAAGAAAAGACAGAGGAGAGGAGAGACAGCGAAGAAAGTATGAAACCTGAGAGGTGCACAGTGAGCACATTTCATGATTCATTTACTGATAATCCATTTTTTAGAAGAGAATTTGAATTTATGTTTTCGAAGCTCCTTTATCGTTTTGTTTTGTGCATTTCGAATACCCCGTTCGGTATTTGTAATTTAATTACCTATTCACATCATCGATAGGACAATTTCTCAAACTATCTACTGCGTAGTTCACTATTCTACATCAAATGAGTAAGTCATTAAATAATGCAGCTGTAACAATAGTTAAGCCATTTTTACCATCCTTCGTACGAAATATTGTGAATACGAACAAAAAATAGCGAAAACGAGGCACGTGTTAAGCAAACCTCTGCAAAGATACTCGATCCTCTCAAGACAGGCAAATCATCCTTGCAGGCAGGCAAACAGAGCCATTATTGTAGCATGGGCCGTTATAAGGGATCACCTCATAGCTATTTCGATATTGAAACAATAAATTCTACACAGCCGCGGTAATGCAAACAGCTCGGCGGACGAAGGTGACGGCACACTTCAGCGGTCTCGAAAACAAGTCTCAAATTAAACATTCACGAGATATTTTCACATGCAAATGTTGTCGAAAGATTTCTGTACACTTGCCTTAATAATTAATGAAGTACACTAGCCTTGCCAATCGCGAAAATAAGTCTCAAATTAATCATTCATGAGATAATTTTCACATGCAAATGTTCTCGAAAGATCTCAGTACACTAGCCTAACCGATTACGAAAACACGTCTCAGAGTAAACGTTCTAGAGATATTTTTATAGGAAAATGTTCTCAAAAGATACCGAGAACGCATGTAGATCTTAGTACACTAGCCCTACTTATGAACTGATTTATGTATTTATTAATTCAAGGTTTAACCTTTGTTTCCGCTAAGTTAAGGCGATAGCGCCTCAGTGAAGATGAAGTTCAAATAGCACCATGACATGAGTGGCACCACAAGTGTCCAAAATTTGCGTCTCGGTTGGCACAGCTCACATACGTGGACAAAAGGCGGCGGGAAGCATCAGCATCTCGATAAGACTAAATGCTCGGAAAAGAGATTTGGTTGGATTAGATTAGGGATTATGAGCCACCACAACGACAACAAAGGTGCTGTGGAAGAAGGAAGAAGACACCATTGAGTTTGGAATTAAGGTAACAGGGAATCTATGCTCATGATGTGTTCTCACACCCTGCACAAATGAACAGTGAGATTGCAAGAAATTTATTAATAAAAATGAAAAATTAACTGGATATGTGATAACTACTGGAAGTGATAGGTACTATAGAAAAATGACAGCAGTAAACCTAAAAAAAGGGACAAAACAAAAACCTATTCTTTTTCAACTGAAAGAAGGTCCACCTAACCCTCAGCTCGGGACTTCACGTCTTCCCCCTAGGAGAGTTAATTCTCATAGATATAACATGTGTGTAAACGGGTAAAGATGAAATTAATAATACCTCAGAGTGCAAAGAAGAAAAATAATAAAAAGGAATAAATACGAAGATACTCAACCATGAGATCGTTTACACAGAGGAAACTTTGGTGAATATTCAAAAAACGTTCGCGTACCTTCATAGATAATGACCTTTAATAACCTTTATCAGAAAGAGATGCTCAATATTATCTGAAATCTATACAGTTTTCTCTTGACATCCACTAGGCACAAACTAAATTGCAATTAGGTCCCGCCACGGATTTGCGTTTTTGATCAGATGTAGAACTATTAGACATTTCATTTAGTTTGTGCTGAACCGCGGCTGCACATGAGTAAAAAAAAAATTTCAAGCCAAATCTGGCTGGTTAGCCCATGCAAGTAAAACACTGTAATACCATGATCCTGAATATCAACAAAGGCTGAGGTGAAAACAAAAGTGCACGCCATATTCTTTGAATGCGTGCCGTTGAACGGTAAGAAGCAATCACTCTTAATTAACAGATTTTCGCGTCGAGATTAAAGTTTCTTCATAGTCTCAGTAATTCTAGGTACACTTGAAATATGTGCATTCAAAATTATTACTAGCGAAATACTGCCGAAAAACGTCATTAGCAGACTAAATGGCCAAAAACTGCAAAATGTGGCTAATACTTCAAGAATAAAAGATATTCACAGCAATACAATACTGCCGGTTTTAGAACATTATTTCTAGATTAGACAACCACAGAAAACAAAACACAACAAGGACGCTGAAATTCCTACTAATCCAATAACACCAGTTTCAAGACATCATTTCTAGATCAGACGACCAAAGAATACAAAACACAACGAATACGCTGAAATTCCTACTAATGCAGTAACACAGGTTTTCAAGACATCATTTTTAGACGACACTACCAAAGCCTTACAATACATCACGGACCAAAACGGTCTTTTGGAAAAGTTAGAAGACACGCAGCGAAGTTAGATCACACAGCCCCTAAACCAAGCCGGGGGCAGTGCGTGAGAGAAGAGCGAGCGCAGTTAAGCCTGGGAGCGTGCCTGGCTCGGTCTGCCAGGTTTCCTTTGCATTACAAAAGAGCTTCAACAAACACAGGCCACACCTGAGCTCTCCCACGGTGCCAATAACCGCCCGACCGCCCGCCCTCGCCGCCGTTCCCTGCCCCGGCCCTGGGTTTGCTTCGTTTCCGCTCGTGCGCACGCGACCTCTGCGATCTGTTAATGTTGATGGCGGCCAGAGTGTGTGATTGTCGGACCTATGCAATCTGTTTATGGAGGACAGTGGTACGTGATTGCACCACCTCTGCAATCTATTAATGCTTATGGAGGGCAGAGGTGATTGTCGGACCTTTGCATTCTGTTTATGGAGGGCAGAGGTGATTGCCGGACCTCTGCAATCTGTTAATGTTGATGACGGGCAGAGGTTCGTGATTGTCGGACCTATGCAATGTTTATGGAGGCTAGAGGTATGTGATTGCATCACCTCTGTAATCTGTTTACGTTGATGACGGGCAGAGGTACGGTATTGCATCACCTCTACAATCTGTTTATGGAAGGCAGTACGTGATTGCTAAGCTTCTGCAATCCGTAATAATTTAAGCGTGGCGTGTAGTTGTTCCGACTATGCAATTCCTCGACTGGCAACTTTAAATGGCGTAAAATGATGTAACTTAATTTTAACAGGCAAGGAAAGCAAATCATATTAACATCAAATAAGTACTGTTCATGCGATTTAAAGCACTACGTCCGTGGCATAATTTGTTTTTAACGAGCAGCTCTACTTCATCCTCATCAAGAGCAATTTGTCAAAAATTATTTTGCTCTCTGATAGCTTTAACTTGTATCTCTCACTACTAACTTTCTACCACCCTAAATTTTGCATAACCTGTTATTAAAGAAGTTGCGCATTTAATTTTATGGTTACCAAAAGCATTAGGCATGAAAAGAATTTAGTTTTAATTGTAGAAAGCGGCTAGTGTACGAGCCTCGTGCTGTTGTCAGTGTTGACCGTAAACAAAAATAGCAATAAACCACTGGACTCCGTGCAGTGAAAATGTAGGAGAGAGTTAAGAACTTCATTTCAAGTGTTGCATGCTTAGCGATAAAATTTCCTCAGGGTTTGTTCCCTCCGTAGAATATCGTAAGAGCGTGATATCGTTCAGAGACAATGTTCAAAAGAGTCCGTTTTTACTCTTCATTATTGTAAAGACTGTGACGATTGTACTCTTTACTATTGTAAAGACTGTAACGATTGTACTCTTTACTATTGTAAAGAGTAAAGAGTACACTAGTAAAGAGTACAATAGTAAAGAGTACAATAGTAAAGAGTACAATAGTAAAGAGTACTCTTTACTATTGTACTCTTTACTATTGTACTCTTTACTATTGTACTCTTTACTCTTTACAATAGTAAAGAGTAACGATTGTGCTCTTTACTATTGTAAAGACTGTAACGATTGTACTCTTTATTGTAAAGACTATAACGATTGAACTCTTTACTATTGTAAAGAATCAATATTCTTCAATGTCGTTAAGAGTAAATATTCTTTACTGTTGTAAAGAGTAAATACTCTTTAATATTGTGAGTAGTATTTAATTCATTTATCATACCAGAAGCCCTTGTTAATACTAACATATAATAATACTATTTCACCATAAGGTAATCTGTTCTGAATTGCTTTTCCATCCGCACATGCAGTAAAGCTTGAGATCATGCAAGTTCTCCCTCCGACAGAATATCTTTGCAACAGGATCGTGAATGGAGTTGTTTCTTTTTATTTCGTGAACCATGAATAGAAGTTGTTCATGATCAGTTCACTTGAGTGCTTAGATAATGAAAGGCTGACTAAAAACTCTCTAAACTTTACAAAACATTTCTAAATGTGTGAAATGCAATGGAAGAAAAGAGTATGGGAGCTCTCACATTTTAACAGCAACAACATCAACAACAACGTCAAGTTCGTACTTTCGTGAGTCTAAACTTCTTGAGCCAGCGCACATCAGGAATCGGTCAAGGCAAGATCAAAGTCATCTGGTTAAAAACCACGAAATTTCCTAATGTGAGGCAACATGTAACTCCTCCAGTACCAACTTCTCCAGCTACAGCACCTAAGAAACAAGATAAACCTGCATACATTTCTTATTTCAGACACACGATATCACGAATCAGACACACAATATTACGAATCAGACACACAATATCACGAATCAGACACACAATATTACGAATCAGACACACAATATCACGAATCAGACACACAATATTACGAATCAGACACACAATATCACGAATCAGACACACAATATCATGAATCAGACGTACAAAATCATGAGTCAAATGTACAATGTCAAAATCAACATCAACTATACGATATCACGAATCATCAGTACAACATTACGAATCAGACGCACGATATTACGAATCACACGTACAACATCACGAATCAGCCATACGATATCACGAATCAGACGCACATCAACGCACGATATCACGAAACTCGTGGCGCTCAACCCTAAGGATGTCACGGCAGAGAAATAGTAGAGATAGCATGAAGGACCCACATGCAATGAGCCCCCATGCTCTCTAACAGGAGCTAACGATACACATAGGCGCCACGATTGACCTCCCGGCCACATACGGGCTCTGCCACCTCAGCCGCACTCGTTGAAACTCTTCCAATTTGGGGCTGCCCGTGCCCAGCTGTTAGCGCACGCCAGAAGTACGTGAAAAAAATTCAATGCCGGATTCTTACAAGAGTTAAATCATCTTCTTGGCACATCAGGCGGAAAAATTGAATCGTCTCATCGGTACAGCAGGCGGAAAAATTGAATCGTCTCATCTGTACAGTAGGGAGCAAAATTAAATCGCCTTATCAGTACAGTAGAGGGCAAAATTAAATCTTCTCATCTGTACAGCAGGCGATAAAATTAAATCGTCTTCTCGGCACAGCAGGAGTAAAAATGTAATCATCTCATCTGCACAGCCGGCGCAAAAATTAAATCGTACAGTGGCTTCAATTCCTGTACAGCGGCTAAAAAATTGAATCGTCTCATCTGAACAGCAAGCAGCAAAGTTAAATCGTTTCATTGGTACAGCAGACAACAAAATTAAATCGCCTCTTCGGTACCACAGTTGACAAAATTAAATTCTTTTATCGGTTCAACACTCAGCGTAAGTTCTTCAAAGTCGACTTGGTCACGATAAGTGCTTGTAAATATTGATGGGCATTTTACAATCACGGGAGGTTGTCAGATGCACAGCGATTTGTATGGGTAACCGGACTCAAACTAAATTTTAAGAATCTTCAGGGTCGTCGTACGACAACAAAAATCATTTGAAAGTCCACCCATGGCAAACTTAAGTCTGTCGCAACACGTCTACTTGGTCGGACTGAATTTGGAAGCGGCAGCGACCGAGCGTTTCGTCTCCGCACATAAAGTGCAGTTTACACTTGAAGTAATTCCGCTGTTGAAAAGTGAGCTAAAAACTATGCAAAATCGAATTAAAGGAAAATTTACCACTCATTGATGTGTCGGCAAGCTTTTAATTTGACTTGAAGCTTAAATTTGCAGACTTTAAAATATCAAGCTTAAATTTAATTTATGGATCAGTTACATGAGACGCACTAGGCTGAATAGAATACCTCAAAGTACCATCGTACAGCAACGTTTGTTTAGATGCTCAATCAAAAGGAGAGGTCGTTCATTCTGTGATGCACAATTCCACCATTGGACGGACAGAAACAGCATTTAATTCAACGCAGTGCTAAACGTTCAATACGACTTCAACCTCGCACAAAAACACTCAGTGTTCACCCAAACTATTCAAAGTTTCTACATCACATTAATCAGTATTCACACAGACATGCTCGGCGCCGGGCAAAAATATGACTGGTACACAAGCGCAGACATTTAGCCCGAAATTTACGGTGAGAGTTGAACGAAGCTTCGCTTTTTATTTCGCCCCTGGAACTCGGAGCTCTTGTTGGCTGCTCGTGTCTGACATGGCAGCCCTGAAAACTGAGCGGTGTCGCTTCGGTGTTGATGTTAGGTGTAGTGATGCTTTCAAAAATAGCAGGTTACGATGAGTTCAGCAATCTGCATTTTACCTCCGTTGTTGACGTTATGTTTCGTGATGCTTTCCAAAACAGCAGGTTACAATGAATTGAGCAATCTGCATTATACTTCATGTCAGGATGAAGAAAATTGCACACTTTCGAGTTTATAAAATTTCGACTTAATTTAACATTGTGTATTGATTATAGGGAACAGTAACAAAATGATAGTAGACTTGTGCAGGAAGCATTTATTAGTGTAGAGACAGTAGAAATTACTCAGTTTCAAAATTGTAAAATTTGGATCTTTTTTTCGTCGAAGAATCGTCTTTAAAATAAGCCAATTTTTATCCAAGAATGTTTTTAACGAAAAGGATTATAATTTGAGCTTATGTGCTACATAATTCATCAATTACAAATAGTTCCAAGTCTGCTACCTAGCGTAAGGAATTAATATATCATCATCGAACTTTAAATAACAGATTTTGTAACCTTTTCACTGGAAGAACAATACCTGGAACAAAAAATAATCGTAACAATAAAATAAAAATCCTAACACTAAAATAAAAAATCCTAACAATAAAATAAAAAATCCTAACACTAAAATAAAAATTCTAACACTGAAATAAAATCCTAACACTAAAATCTAAACAAACGCTGACACAAAAATAAATAAAAATGCTGATATTAAAACAAAAAAAAAACTAACTCAAATCCAAAAAATGCTGCCATAAAATCCACCCAAAAATGCTAACCCTAAAATCCAAAAACTGCTGCCACTAAAATCCCCAAAAAAATGCCTACCCTAAAATCCAGAAAAAAGTAGACAGTTTAATAAAAATAAAATTCTGACACTAAAATCCTGAGAAAAAAAGTGTTTTCAAAATCGCCCTGGAGAGACAACTACTGCAATAAGTAAGGAGGAATCTATAACTACCGTCACCAGGTGACTAGGCCACAGCACACACTAGGCAAGTTCATCAAATTACAGTCAAAAGTCGACCGCATGAAGTGCACCTCACATGATACACATCGCCACGACACGTATCGAAATAAAATTTGATAAGTTAGGACCCAAGAAATAGGTGATGGGCACTTAAACTTAAATGGTTTTAGAATACCATGAAGGTATTCTAAAGGTATTGAAGGTATTCTAAGGTATTCCATCAAGGTGTTCTGAGAATACAAGCTCTTAGAATACCATTTCGATTTAGGTATAACTATGCTATTTTGAACAAGTCCAGTGGTGTAATTTACCTGAGTTTAGAACTTGGGTGCAAATTAGTGATGAGTTCGTAAATATAGACGAGCTATAAGGTAAATCATTCTAGAAATGCCAATGAAACTAAAAAGACTCGCTAAATTTACTTTCACTCACCTACATCTACATGCTTATGTATAGATAGGATATAAATCCTATATCCCACCCAAACACGCCCACCCTCCGCTTTTGGTAATAACATAGGGGAAAATTTGAAATCGCACATGCTGTAATGTGGATACGATTTGATCCAAATACTTATTTTACACAGAATATTCCTCACGGTAGAAAAAACAAGGTAGGGTCAAACCGGTCTTTTTTCCGTCCACTCTGTGGCAATGCTGACGTCATGGCAACGAGCCAATAGCAGCGCTCATATTGCGTCTGACAACACTGCTAGCCCCAAATTTGTTCCTTCATCCATGATCATAAGCCATATGTGAAGCAACTTTGGGTCATAAGTGGACAAGTAACTATATTACAAATGAAACTCTCCTAATCTTAACACCTCGCATGCTTGGCTGCATGGTCGGCACTGCCTACTTTCCTGCTTTCACTAATAACATAAGGCAAAACTTAGCACTCAGTTATCAGTGATAATATGAGGAAAAATTCAACACTCAACTTTGTATCATGAAAAAGGAAAAATTAAACTTCCTTTTTCGTACTGTACACAAAATATGCGTTTCATCAACATCTAGAAAAATGTTCTCGTTGCTCTGTTCTGACAAGCTTATAATAAATTCAGGAAGAAAGCTTCGGTGTTAAATAAGCTTGAGTATCGAAGATGCAAGCTGATAATAAACTAAGAACGTTTGACATTACCTAAGCTTGAATTTCAAAGATACAAGCTGATGACAAATTAAATAAGAAAACAATGAAACTAAGCTGGAGAACAAAAGATCCCTGCTATCCATTCCTTGCGATGGCGGTGTTGCATAAGAGGTTTAATTGAAGTAAATCCGCACCCCATTTGGCGCACCCACGCAGAAGTCGACACACACCACCAGAATTCAGCCCAAAACATGCAGGCTGCCGAGCTCGTTCAGAATTTCGGCTCCCAAGGCCCACGCGAGCGGAGAGAATCATGGCAACGCGAACTTTTAATTAGCCGAAGTTTTTCACGAAGTTGGTCAAGTTAGAATATCTTTCTTCGGAGTAGATTTCAAGTTGAAACTTGCCGTCGTTTTTTATTTCTTAACGAACGCAACAATCTCGCCGCTGCTCATTGTCTTCGATTTTTGAGTCTCGGAAGTGAAGCATGGCACCGGCGAGGTGGGCAGAGATGTGGGCTCTGTCCGGGCAGCTGGGCTTCATGGGGGCATAATGCGTTCTGTTGCGTTCACGTCCCCAATCTGATTTACATTGTAACTCATTTTCACGCGTTAGAAATATTAACTACTGTGTGCGTATAATAACACAATTGTGTCATGTAAGTGTTTTGCCACTAAAGAAGGTTCTATCCGATGCGCTACAACGGCTTTTACAATGCGACTATCTTGAAAAATTGTTGGTTAAGATGAGAAAATTTTTGATATTGTTCATTCAAAGTGTCCTATTATTTCAAGTTTTATATGAAAATGTACGTGTACGTTAAAACTATCGTACAAATAAACTAAACCGTATATATGGAAATTAAACATGTACATCGAATTCCCTTTAAAATCCAAAAAAATTCCAACAGCCAGAGCAAAATTAAAGCTGCGTATCTTATGTACATTTACAGATGAAACTTCAGAACTCAGCAGTAGAGTGAGCCTCTCCATCTTTCAAAGAAAAATAATTAAAGAGGTGACACAGCTGCAGCAACACATGCGGCGGTCACCAGTTCAATGGATCGCCTACACTTGTACAAGAACTTAAACTCGATTCTTTGACCACACCAAAAATAAGCATAGCGCCTACACTTGCGCAAGAACTCTAAGTGCAGGCAAGCCAAGATTCTTTGACAACACGGACAATAAGCATGCTGACATTGTCGAGCTCAGCTGGAACTGGACGCTCGGGACTTCCTTATTTGAGATCAGATTCCAAAACAAAACGAGTCGCACAATTTCAGTTCATCCTTCAAGATCTTTCAAGATTATGAGCGCCGCCTCACGTAATCTTCGAGTGGAGGCCATTCATACAAATGTAATGTCACTTATATGAGTTCATTAACTAAACTGTTAAGACCGAACTGAGCGCAGAGGAGTTCCTCTAGAGATGATGGTGTTGAACGTCATCCGTGTGTCTCATCAAATAAAAACGAGCTTTCAAATGTTCTACGCGCTGTACGGAGCACATTCAGTGCGTCATACAGTACAGGCGCACAGCACCTGCATCGCGTGGCATGGCGGGGGATGCGGGCACCCCCATCAGATGCACCCCTATCAGCTGTACACCCACCAGCTGCACCCCCATCAGCCATACAGCATTACCTACATGAACGTTATTTGCACCACCATCAGATGCAAACTCATCAGCTGAACCCCATCAGCTGCATTTCCATCAGCTGAACATCATCAGCTACACCTCCATCAGCTGCACCTCATCAGCTGTACCTCCATCAGTTGCACCCCATCAGCTGCACCTCCATCAGCTGAACCCTATCAGATAGAGACACCTCCATCAGCTGCACATCCATCAGATGCACCTTCATCAAATGTACCTCCATCAGATGCAGCTCAAAAGATTTAAGGAGAACAAAAATTATCGCCAAAATGCATAATTTTGGGAAATAATTTCACTCGGTAAAGTTCAGATGGAGTTTGGAGTTATTCTCTACTACCGGCGAGCGACTACACAACCGTACAGCACGTCCTTTGGCGTGCAGTGAGCCTAGAATGTGTTGTTGAAAATAATAAATAATAATAAAATAATAAATAATGCGAAGGGCGCGGTCTGCTTTCCTCCGCATAGGCCGTGCGGTTTACACGTGTATCTGTGATACCTTCGGTTTCCCTTCAGTCGCTCTTGTCGTACTGCAGAATTGGCTCTTGAGGAAATGTTTTCTGTGACATTTTTTCACTCATTTCATCATTTTGTTTTTCTGTGAATACCGTGGTTAGGGGGCAGACGGGTGTTGTCAAAAAGATGAGCAGGCGGGTGGATGAAAGAGTGCTTGGATGGTTTGGGCATGTTGAAAAAATGAATGTTGAGAGGCTGGTAAAAAAGATTTATGTCAGAATTGAGTGGTAGTAAAGCGCGAGGTAGGCCACGGATGAGTTGGATGGATGGGGTGAAATGTGCTTTGTATGAGAGGGGTCTGACTGTGGACGTGGCGAGAGGGATGACTGCGGACAGAAGTGAGTGAAGGCAGTGGATAAGAAGGTAATTTTATTTTCTGACGCTGTCACTGGAAGTCTGCCCGCGTGTGATGGGGTTGACCTGTCTTGTGCGAGGGGAGGGGCTGCACTCAATGAAGCGGTCGGGGTAAACCAGCTATGGCTGTCGGGCCTGACTGTGGAAGATGGTTGTGCTGGGCTGCTGCTGATCCTGGCAGTTCTGATGCGGTCAGTGCTGCCTCTCTCGCCTCCTAGTGACTAAGAGTGATTGATTGTGGCCTGCTGCCGGCTACCCTCCCGTAGGGAGGAGAAGCCTGGTATATGTATGTGTGTATGTATGTATGTAAATACCAGTCAAATCATAACACCGAAAAATTTCAATATTTTAATGCTATATTTTCTTTTATATTATCAACTGCGTTTTACTACTGACGACGCTGCGCTAGCATTTCATCGAAGCATTTTTAATCTATAGATTCATTTTCCATTAGTAATCAAGTGCATCACAAGGGGGCAACATTTCAGTGTCTCTTCCTCAGCTCGCTCTGCTGGGAAAAGCAAGCATGAACATCTTGATAAGGCGAAAGAAGCTAGAATCTTGCCTAATAATCCCTTTAGTGTGTTTGTTTTTTATACATTTACATATTTGTTTGGTGTCCGCTTCTTCCGTCTCTGTGGGGTCCATAAGAATGCTCAATGACCGCATCTGTGATCCGAGTTTCACCGGTGCACAAGTACAAGAATATTTTCATCGCGGGTACTATTAGGAGGGATATATTTGATTGCCATCCCCATCTGGAAGATTTATTTAAGGAAAATACTGAATTTTATCATTTTTGACGGGCCGTGTACACTAGTAAAAAATAAAAGATGAAGATTCTCGCACGGTACATCGGTTGTACAGCACACCGGCATTTTCCTAGAGAAAGAAGTGAAGGATGAAAAATGAGGCTTACAGATTTATAGATTTAAACCCACAGAAGACGTCAGCAACATGGGCTTCTCATTCTACGGTGGTGAGCTAGGATGACCATTGAACAGAGCTAGTTCTCACGATAAATACTCGTTAATTTTTTCATCAAATAAATTTATGCACTGTATCCGTAATCCTTTTAACATAAGAAGATATTTACGGTATTCTATTAGAATGATTTCTTATTTGCGAAGCTGTGCCGTGTATTAGTGACAACGCAGGAAGTGCATAGCTCAAAAGTTCAACATCTCTACCGAATTTTAGTAGTTAGATGTGCTGGCATCACATTGCGACTCTCTACGACGGTTTTGTCGAGTGATAACACTACAAGTAGAGCACGAGCTTTGAGAACCAGGTTCTCCACACATGCAAGTCTGAGGCAAAAGTGAAATTCTACTAGCACTGAATTTCTTATATTGTATGGAAACTATCAGCCTTAATCACAGCATATGTCCATCACAAACACAAGGTACCAGACAATAATGTACTAATGTACTTTTTCATGAAAGGTGGAGGTGTCACGTCATGACAGTTCCTTCTGTACCTAAACTCCCTTCCTCACCTTCCACCCTGCCCTCACAGTCCAGCACTCGGACTTCCTCACCTTCCATCCAGCCCTCACAGTCCAGCACTCGGACTTCCTCACCTTCCATCCTGCCCTCACAGTCCAGCACTCGGACTTC
>JACJUY010001919.1:11418-22636 GCA_014220935.1 Platorchestia sp. MABIK | reverse complement strand
ATGTACAACAGCATTTGATGTACAACAGCATTTGATGTACCACAGCATTTGATGTACAACAGCATTTGATGTACCACAGCATTTGATGTACCACAGCATTTGATGTACAACAGCATTTGATGTACCACAGCATTTGATGTACAACAGCATTTGATGTACAACAGCATTTGATGTACCACAGCATTTGATGTACCACAGCATTTGATGTACCACAGCATTTGATGTACAACAGCATTTGATGGACAACAGCATTTGATGTACCACAGCATTTGATGTACAACAGCATTTGATGTACCACAGCATTTGATGTACAACAGCATTTGATGGAAAACAGCATTTGATGTACAACAGCATTTGATGTACCACAGCATTTGATGTACAACAGCATTTGATGTACAACAGCATTTGATGTACCACAGCATTTGATGTACAACAGCATTTGATGGACAACAGCATTTGATGTACAACAGCATTTGATGGACAACAGCATTTGATGGACAACAACATTTGAAGTACAACAGCATTTGATGTACAACAGCATTTGATGGACAAAAGCATTTGATGGACAACAACATTTGAAATACAACAACATTTGATGTACAACAGCATTTGATGGACAACAGCATTTGATGTACCACAGCATTTGATGTACAACAGCATTTGATGTACCACAGCATTTGATGTACCACAGCATTTGATGTACAACCGCATTTGATGGACAACAGCATTTGATGTACCACAGCATTTGATGTACCACAGCATTTGATGGACAACAACATTTGATGGACAACAGCATTTGATGGATAACAACATAAAATTTTGATGCTAACATGTTCCGCGAAAAGCTTATGTGCAGCAGAGACACAATCGTGTCCGTGTACTGGTCAAATTAGCACCAATTTTTCATGAAATTGAAGAAAATGTGTAATTTTACAAGCTATGTATCATAATTCCTCAGGACGAAATCCAAACTTTTGAACTCTTTTTCAAATAAAATTTGAGCACTGAAGTTGGCACGATAAATGAAGTTGTCATAGTCGTTGTACAGACAACTAACTCATAAATGTTACGATTTAGCGCCAGTGTTTCACAATACCCTTACTCTGTGGCGTAAATTACACTTGGTCTCGAGATACCGTCCAAAGCACTGCGCGTATCGTGTGTACAGGAGTTCGAAGTTGCTGCTCAGATCTACGTTTGTTTCGAACACATTTGTTCGTTTAGAATATAGGGTCAACGTAGGGACAGAGATTTCTTCTATGTCCCAAAATAAACTTTCAAGGCGAATTTTTTGAAATATTATCTGAAATTTTACATCTCATCAATAGAATCAAAGCCAGGAGAAGAGTAAGGAACGGTTCCGTTATCAAAATAAAAAATGCTTCAAAATCATTTTCTAAACAGTTGGCAAAATTTTCTAACAAACCGTTTAATGCCTCAATTTCACGTTTATAAAGAGTTAACAAAAATATGATACACACACAAGTCATATACTAACAAGGAGTAAAAATAATTTAAAAACGCCACAACTTCTAATAAAACTTATAGAACTTTTACTCAACATTTCATGAAGTTCTAAAAAACTAATCCTCCTTTAAAAGTCCGTGACGCATGATGCAGGAAAAGTAATCCTTCTATAAGAAGTAAGTGATGCCTGATGCAGGAAAAAGTCCTCCTTTTTTATAAAGAATGTGATGTATGATGCAGGAAAAAGTAATCCCTCTTTAAAAAGTAAAAGATGCATGATGTAGGAAAAGGTATTCCTTTTTTAGAAAGTTGGCGACCCATGATGCAGGATATTAACTATAAATATTGAAGCGATAAACAATTAAGTAACACGAGTTCCAAGTGTGACCAAAGAACCATAAGTTTCAACTGTGCTCCGACGGACGCTTGGGACGCGAGTGCGACGGTGTCCCTCACAAGGCACCCATCCAAGTGCTAACCAGACCCAAAGTTGCTTGATTCGCAAATCAGACGAAAAATTTTCAAAAGATACGTAACATGGCCTAATTAAACGACTGCAAATATCGGTTGATGGGAGACAGCAAAAGGTATTCAGTAGGAAGAAAATCCCAAAAAGACGTGCTACGGCAGCGAAAATATACGTTCTTCTATTTACGAAACAAAGTGACTTAAAACAGGCTCACTGTGTATGTAGATATCGTATTTTTACCATTTTTGATGCGACACTAAAGCAGAACAAAGTAAAAAAGTTAACTTTTCGCATGCTTTTATTCCCGCGAAGTAGCCATCATGAGCTGGAAAGCATCACAGCACATGAGCATGCTTTTGACAGAGAGGAATGATCTCAATCGATGCTGTAAATAATTAAGTAAACTCAAGCGAAGAGGTCCTGCGGCCGGTAACAAAGCCTTCGCTTACAGCTGCGTGTAAAATGATAGTAGAATATTGGTGCGTGGAATATTTGAACAGCATCGATTGCTAAAGGCAGTTGCAAGTAAATTATTCAGGTCTGCGGGACGTCAGTGTGACGCAAGGCCCTGTTTTTGCTGAGCGAATGGATTTCTATGCACGCTCCATTAAACTACATACAATCGATCCTAGACAGAAGTTCATCATCATACCTCAACTTGTGAAGATGAAGAATATTCCCAGTGATTAATTACATCAATCAAGCATCTTAGCAGTTAACTAACTGAAGCCAAATTTTCTCGTTTAAGTTGAGGTGTCCATGAGATGATATCGTATAACTTGAGGGCCGACTATACGTTCTCTTTCACATGACAGTCGGGAAGGAGCCTAAACTTTAAAATATATAGTGGGCGAGGCCCGATAACGTCAGAAAAACATTGAGCATGAGCTTCGAGCGCACGCAATGAGTACAGTATCAGTGCCGGAGTCAGAATATCAACGTAGAATGTAAAATTAAAATTTCCAAAGCATAAATGCAAGGTCCACAAAACGTAGCCATTAATGGCAAAAATAATGACAACTCAAATGTCAGATGAATAAAGTCTGCAATTCTGATGTCATTAGGACTAAAACATTTGAGCAAGAATAAAATGAACATCGACTTTGTTCCCATTCTCTTGAAGCTTTCCAAAACGAAGACCTTCAATAAAAACCTGATTATGAAAACTTCTTAGTCTTCACCATGATCATGAGAACGAAATCCCTAGAGAACGCCCTCATGAAAAGATCCAGATTCAGCACGGGAAATAAATCTGGAAGCCGGCGTGTTTTTTTCTGGAAGGAAGCAGGAGGATTGGCTGCCTCTGGGTGCAGCTGCTGAATCAGCGCGTCAGAAATGCCGCGTCAGCAAACTTGGCACCGCCGGCGAACAGTCGCAAGAGAGAGAGCCTTACATAATGGATGGTCGTTTTTATCCTGCAACTCGAGAGCTGTGCGACGTGCCGGCTTCAGATCCAGGGCAAGATTTTCAAACAATTTACGTCTTCGTAGCGGTACAGCTGGAAGCAAAAGCTCATCTAAGTCGACTTGGCTACACTACGCTTTGTATTTCTGGCTAAAAACCTCAGATCTAAGCTTTTAGGAAATGATATTAGATCATGTGGCTGCGTTTCAGGGTTGGGAGTCATTTAATGCGCCTTCAAACATCTGGCAACCCAGCAGGGTTGCCAGATACACAGAATTTCAGATCTAGCGTCGGGAGATGCGGTCTTCCCTGAAAGAAGAAATTGTTTGGAGGCAGTCGTAGTCAAAAATAAAAGATGCACCAAGACTCATAAATCAATGGCCTCAGGTTCATTCATGGTAACGAGAATGAGGACTAGAGTCACAAATATCAGAAACCGATGCTGACAGCCGGAGTGATGGTTCAGCAATTCAAATTGTGGCCATGAATGTTAACTTTCTTTCTTCGTTTATTCAACTAGCGATGGGGTCCATCAAAGGTATTTAAATTTACGCACATTAAGGGAACTGACGTATTGGGTGAAACGAAAATAAAACGAGGAATACTGTTAATATTAGCGATAATTTTGATGATGTTGATCGAATATAAAGACGAAATCGAAAAGCGACTTATTCACACAGAATCTGCAGCTATCTCATCAGGGATCCATAGAAGCATTAATGATAATGGACATCGCAGAAGTGGCGTACATGCAACAAAATAGTTAAAACCAGATAAAAAGTATCCAGTTATTCATAAATAACATGTTGCATAAACATGAGTTTAAGTTCGATTCATAGTCTTTCCGTAACATCGTTGCACATTCTTGATGCTGTTGCATAGGCCTCATATTGTGCATGGGATCAATTATCACTTTCACTGTGACGTGCGCCACGAGCGGTCACGGAAGGAGTTTTTCATGATGCTGCTGACCAACCAGTAGTCCCCAACTCACTTTTCATAAATACTTCATCAAAACGAAACAAATACACGATCCAGTTAATATTTACCAGTTTCAAAATGACTTACTACAATTGACTCTAAATTTGAGTTGAATATTAAACTTCAGTTTTACCTGCCACAGTCAAAGTGTTAAGGTTATAGTTCGATCTCAGCTTAACTGAAAACTGGGTTTTGGCGAAGCAAGTCGGCTCACCTATCTACAAGGTATCCAAGAATATTTTGACCATACAAATGATGCGCGAAAAGTGATCTGCAAACGAATTTGCAGATGCTGTGTGTACAACTTCGTTACACACTTGAAGATTCTTGTGTAATTAAGGGGAGATTTTCCACCGATCGGCGCAGAAAGGGATTTTCAACCGTAGATTTTTTTCTATTGGACTTACGTCTATGAAAATTTGCAGACTACTAGATCTCTAGATTCCTAACAACTCTTTTTCATAAAAGTTTTTGCATTAGGGACAAAAATGAGTTATTCACGATAATTTGAATATATATACATATACCATTCGTTCCTATTTCTCCGAAATTTACTAAGCTAGAGCAATGCGGTTTGTTACATTTGAAAGTAGAATGTGTGCTCCAAAATTCTCACCAGCCGATTTTGAATTTGAATTCATTCCGAATTTATAAACATTTTTTTAAAAAGGTTGGGTAAAAGTAGTAATTTTAGGGTAAAAAGTCTACGGAAAAAGTTTCACGTAAAAATTTTTGAATATCAATGGCATGAGAATTTTAGAGCACACATTTCACTTTCAAATACAGCAAACTACATTGCTCTAGCTTTGTAAATTCCGGAGAAATAGAAACGAATGGTTCGAAAACTCACATTTTTCAGGAGCGCAGATTGAAGCACGAATAGAAGGATACAGTTATCATCTTTCTCCCCACTCCCCCTCCTTCTAGGGGGCGCTGCAGTTGAAAGACGTTCCTAATATTTCCACAGTGATTCGGGAACATCTTTGAGAGTCTTTTAGAAGCAATAAAAAAAATTGAATCTTTGACTGAAAATACGGCCGATCGGTGGAAAAGCTCCCCTTAAGTCATGTGTACCATGAAATTTTTAAAGCGAAAGTAATAATAACGAAAAATACTTATGTAGAATATATATCATTTATTCTAAATGAAAAATATTTATTTAGAATATTTCCTTAGAATTACGAGTAGCGAAAGAAAATGCATTTAGATCCGTCAGAACTAAACAAACAATGAAACAAACTATACGCATGAACGCACGTTAGAAGTATGAAAACAAGAACCTACACGTTCTCAGACTGCCAGAGTTGGCCGCCAGAGTCTCGTTTCTCACATGAATTCTTCATTAATTAAACGCCTGCAGAGTAGAGCTCATAATCACGTGCAGGAAGTTGGTTATGCACAACATGACCTATATTGTAAAATGAAGCATCTCATATCGAGTTAATTATCTCATTGATCAGTCTAATGCGAAACTAGGTTAAGTGAATTAGGTTGAACCTTATTGTACACCTTAGAATACCGTTGATGGTAGGATGCCTCAGAAGTCGCTGAACTTATTCGGACCCACAGGTAGCTATACTCAAATTTGACCATTGTCCTAGACTTGAGATACATTCTACCTCTGGTTCACCTGTGGTAAATAAATTATTTAAATTGTTTAAAACGTGAGATCGTGTGATGCAGCGATGCGATAACTCCGCGTTAGAGCTGGTTAAAGACCGTTAATAACCTGATGCTAGAATGCCAGCAGATGGTCAAAGCCCGTATAAAAATGGTGATCCAATATCAAACTGGCAGCAGCTGCCCAAAGAACAACGATCAGTGGTAATGAAATCAACTTGTCGCAGATGCAACACAGTCGGTCTAGGAATAAGAACAACTTATCGAACAGATGTTGGCTGTTCCTAAAAAATAATTTGTGATTGTTTATTAGTAGAGAGCTGTAGAGCATGCGTGATCTTGGAAAGGTACGTAAAAACATCAAAACCGTCGTTGTAAAGGGCACTGATTGAAAGGCTCGGTGCGGCATTTGTGAAATTAAAAATGATTTCAACAAAATCATGGAATTAACTCCATAAAGAGGAAAGAAAGATACATAAAATGTACACACATTATAAGAGTGAAACTAAAAACAAGTTCAACAGCACCAGCAAAAGGGCGACCATTATAGTTTCAAATTCGCACGAACACCAACAAAATTAAATAAAAATCGTAATAACAATTATCTTCTTATACAAATCTTGATCTAATTGTCATTAACTCTCCATACTGCGGAAGGAGAATCGAGTAACGACAAGAAAATTTAAACCCTCAAATAGAAAGCAAAATTTGAAAATAAAATGTTAAGATACATGGAAAATTGATTGATTATAAGAAAGTTTTAGCCTCCCTATCCCACAACAAAGAAGTTCAAAGAGAGGAAAGAGGAAGGCACCATTTAGTTTGAACTTAATCTATGAACAAGGTGCGTGGAAACACTAAGCAAAGAAAGAAGTTCATGAAACAAGAAAAAAGTTGAAGAACAAAGTAGTAGGTGCTGAAAAACATGACAGCAGTGAACCGAAAAAAGATGGTCCGTAACAAAACAAAAAATCTATTCTATTTAAACAAAAAGAAGGCCTGGTTGACCTTTAGCTCGGGACCTCACATAATCCCCCCGGGAGCGCCAGTTCCCATAGAAACAATAATTGTATCCCCCTGAGGGGAGATACAGGGGAAAATTTCTTCAATGTATATAAGTATATAAGATACAGAGGAAAATTTCTTCCCTCCTACTTTTGGTCAACATGAGGAGTGAGGACAATATGAAGCTGAAATATCTAAATTATTTTTTTGAAGGAAACGCGTGAGTTATTCATGATTTTATTGTGGCGCGCGTGAATACAAGAAAGAAATTCACACGTGAGTCAGTTCTGATAAATTCTGAGTAAGTCACTTCTGATAAATTATGAGAAAGTCAGTTCTGATAAATTCTGAGAGAGTCAGTTCTGATAAATTCTGAGAAAGTCAGTTCTGATAAATTCTGAGAAAGTCACTTCTGATAAATTCTGAGAGAGTCAGTTCAGTTCTGATAAATTCTGAGAAAGTCAGTTCTGATAAATTCTGAGAGAGTCAGTTCAGTTCTGATAAATTCTGAGAAAGTCAGTTCTGATCAATTGTGAGAAAGTCAATTCTGATAAATTCTGAAAAAGTCAGTTTTGATAAATTCTGAGAAAGTCAGTTCTGATAAATTATGAGAAAGTCAGTTTTGATAAATTCTGAGAAAGTCAGTTCTGATAAATTATGAGAAAGTCAAATCTGATCAATTCTGAGAAAGGCACTTCTGATAAATTCTGAGAAAGGCACTTCTGATAAATTCTGAGAAAGTCACTTCTGATAAATTCTGAGAAAGTCACTCCTGATAAATTCACTTATTAATCCACACTCGGAAGCTGTATAATTACTGGAAAAAAGTCGATGCGTCAGGATGAGCGTGCAACGGTCACATAAGCCTCCACCTGATTTGTTGAGTATGATGTTAAGGGTTCTAACGATACCCTCTTAAAGCATTTCTATCACAATACGCTAGTGAACACGTTGATTGCGTAGTGGTACATATGTGCACTATTAGGCAAATTGCTCATTAACGTACCAGTCTCAATTTCAATTATCCCGCATTTTAATTATTACGCTTTTTTTTTTAATTAAACTATGGCATAATGTTGTCGAGCAATTATATTTTTTCCCACTTCTTAGAAAGGATACAAATGTAATGAAGCAGCAAAAACAGCTTTTCAATTCTGCTACTTCCAACCTAACCAAACTGACGAGAAACTTCCAACTCAAACGAAAGAATGTTTTAATCTTTCGTTTGAGAGTAATTTGAAGTCGATAAGTGCATTATTTCGAAAGTTACAAGTGTATGAACTTATGCGTTGCATTAGTGGCGGGGATTATCTGGAATAGATCCATAGATTAGAGTTATAGAAATACCACATGAGTATACGCTGGTTTAGCCATCGCAGGTCACATGTTGAAGCTGTAGCGCAGCACGCACGCGCGTCGAGTAATCGTCACACGCACGGCGGCAGGTGTCCGGTGTCCATTGTGGAGCGAGTCCCCATTCTGGCGCACATTTCGCATATTTCAGTCGAGCGACTGATAACGGCGTACAGAATCCAAATTAGATGGATTCAATGCCAAGGGAGGTCACATTCAACGATGGCCATGCTTACTGACCTCCCACGTTCTACATTGCATCTTATTAATGAACAATAACGAGAGGACAGTGACTTTCGTTGTGTCCTACTGATTGGAAATGTTGACAAAATGGACGGACATGTTTTACAGCAAACTATCTCAAAAATTAGAAGACAGCGAGATTTCAAGTATCCTAGAAATTGGAAATGTTGAAAAAAATGCGGCGGACACGTTTTAAAACAAACGGTCTCAGTTGATTCCTGTCACGGAGCAGCTTTTGTATTTATTTTAGGAGTATATGACGATTGATTGGATCTTCAATTCACTTAGGTAACCCGGAGTTCACGAAACAAAGCAGCACAACTAATTCACATCAGACCACAAGATCACTAAATAACATGTCAATTTAAACTAGAGGGGCATTTCTGACGCGATATAGCTTAACACAAAAAATATGCAATACCCTACACAAATAGAATTAACATAATAATCAGTTACTTACAGATGCATGCTTCAAATTCTAGTCCCGCACTGAAACCATCACATCAGACCGCTAAAAACTCAATACCCTACACGAATAGTATTGCCAAAATGATTAGTTACTTGTGAAAACCAGCTTCGAATTCCATTCCGGTACTGAAGCCATAGACCGCTAAAAACTCAACATCCCACACGAATAGTATTGCCATAATGATTAGTTACTCGTGAATGCCAGCTGCGAATTCCATTCCTGCACCCTAAAAACTGAGCACCAACTCGACAACGCACAGTTCGCACACAGAATGGAAATTAGAGCGGCTCCACAGCACTTCAGTCGTCGCGTCACAGAGCTCCGGCCTTGTTTACGCTGGAGCTCAGCTACACAACAAAGGTAACAACAGTTCCCAAGGCGAACATTGACATTTGCGTCTACCTGTTCTCAGGGACCAATTAATTAGAGACCACCTGAGGTACCGAGCGGCTCAGGTGTGCTGGCTTCCAGCGAGACGCAAGCCTGCAAATTAAAATATTCAAAATCCTTCTTACTCTTTCGTGTATTAACTAGAATTCCCTCCACAGGAAATGGTTGTTGAGAAATCCTTTTTATTAAACTTATTATCTGTGTGGTGTATTAGCTAGCATTCCCTCCTCAGGAAATGGCTGTTGAAGAATATCATTAATTAAAATTATGACCTGTTACGGCCGTTGGGAAAAAGGTCGATGTTGTTTTCAAGTTAGAGCTATGATTTATTCTCAAAAAATAGCTTTGAAATGAACTGTTCCGCAAAAACTGCTTTGTAACGAACTGTTAATACGCATGGTTTGTACTCTTTTGATTCCTCCACGCTTCATTCCCGATAACTTCTGGCGGAATTTCAATCAATACGAATAAATTGCAATTCACAAGCAGAAATTTGCAGTCACTTCTTGGCGTCCACGATTCCAGTTTACAGGGTGAAAAATTTCGATTGAAAAATCACAGATTCCTCCAGGCACAGACGGAGACACCAACAAGCAATACAACAAACGCTGCAATACATCACAGAGCCTTAACACATTGACTGAAGTCTTCTTCCCGCAAAAGATATAGAGTTTAACCTTAACACGACGGGAAACCCTCGTTCCATCGCTTCTGCGAAAGCACAAGAGAAAAGCCTCCCTTGCAGCGGAAACATGTTATGTGCCTCGTTTGTACATAATAAAATTAGTATATATATATATTTGTATAATATTTAATATGTATGTTTGTGTGGAATATGAATGTAAAATCAGAAGAAAAATGCAATGCGGCCATGACGGGATACCTCACGCGTTATTAAAAATGGACATTTAAATACAATCGAACTTATTGTTGTAGCGGTTAAACTCGCAGATATTTGTGGTGTTTCGTAGTAATGACGGAAATTTGGAGCGATCACGCTGACCACACATTGGTTCATCTCCTTATCTAGTCATCATATGAAAAGCAGCGCAAAAACCACTGTACGTATGGTCATTTTATCATTTTATTTTATTAATAAAATGACCATACGTACGTATATACATAAAAGGATGTAATTTTAGATTAAGTCATCATACATAGAAAACGCATTCAAGCTATCCTTATTTTAAAAAGGATCTCGTGGCTGCTGTCGCTATCCTCGGGATAGTTGAACATACTCTCACGAGATAGTTGGCGAACACAATAATTGGAGAACACGATAATTGGCGAACACAATAATTGAAGAACACAATAATTGGAGAACACAATAATCGGAACACACAGTAATTGAAGATCACAATAATTGGAGAACACAATAATTGGAGAACACAATAATTAGAGAACACAATAATTAGAGAACACAATAATTGGAGAACACAATAATTGGAGAACACAATAATTGGAGAACACAATAATTGGAGAACACAATAATTGGAGAACACAATAATTGGAGAACACAATAATTGGAGAACACAATAATTGGAGAACACAATAATTGGAGTACACAATAATTGGAGAACACAATAATTGGCGAACACAATAATTGGCGAACACAATAATTGGAGAACACAATAATCGGAGCACACAATAATTGAAGAACACAAAAATTAGAGAACACAATAATTGGCGAACACAATAATTGGAGAACACAATAATCGGAGCACACAATAATTGAAGAACACAATAATTGGAGAACACAATAATTGGAGAACACAATAATTGGAGAACACAATAATTGGAGAACACAATAATTGGAG
>JACJUY010001918.1:5348-124438 GCA_014220935.1 Platorchestia sp. MABIK | reverse complement strand
TGTAGTCTGGAGGCAGCTTTTCTCAGGTCTTGTGGAGGTCCGCGGCTTGCCGCTGGGATCACCACAATGTCCTACAATTTAAGTAAAAATGAATATACATTTCACTGGCATGAACGAAAATTATAATGCCCCGATGGAGGTGCTTTTGGGAGTCAGAATTCAATTTGAATTTTGTAAAAAGAATATAAAGGGTCCATGTTTGGAATTTTTCGAAAATTATGAAACTTAATATTGCACAAATGCACCTACAATGCAATAACTAAATTCCCAGGTCGATGAAATTTTCCTCGTGTAAATCTTCTCGTTCTTAAAGTTAAGGATTTCTTTTAACCTTGAGCTTCATTCTTTATCGTGAAATTTTATGGACATATGCTGCTGGTTCAGTTTTTAACGGCACTCAAATAAGCTCAAGCCACTTTCCTGAGAAGGTCATCATCAGCTATTATGGCTCAACATCAGGGCGATTCGCCCGCTGCGGCTCATTTTCTTGGTAGTCAAGGCAGCGCCAGAACAATATTTTCATGTTTAGCCTTATTTTCCAGGTTGTATTTCGATTACGAAGCCTTCAATGACGTCCCTTAATAGCCATTTTGGGCGTGGGCTCATCAGTTATTTAGCTGCACCGAGTTTCTTTCGAAGGTCTTTGTATTTGCCTGCCCACCACTTGCGGAGCTTGCTTAGTGTTCCACGGACGCGTTTAGGTCAGTTTCTTGTAGTTCAAAATTACGTGAACTGGAAGCGATTTTTTTTTGGGGAGTTTTTTGTTCATATTAAATTAATTTCTTCGTACGACTTATAACAAAATTGCTCAAAAATATCCAGTTTTATCGAGCAGCCACAGAGCAAATCGTGGCTTCTCATTGGCTTCAAATCTGCAGGAATGAAGCGATTTTTGAACGAGGCAAGTCGAAATAGCAAGACCTCAAGGGAAAAAACTTACGAAACTCAAAACTTTGTTTGCTAATGAGCGAATGGTGAAATTTTACATATAAACTTGTAGAAGACCTACCGTCTCAACGAAATGATCGAGCTGAAAAGCTCATGCCGCTCAATAATAAAATCTGAACCTTACTGTACATACGTGCGCTTAATGACGATCTACATTTGGTACCAATATTAAAATTAACGTGGTAGGCAATTCAAAGAACCGCATGTGTGTCACGTATTGAATATTTTGCAAATTATAATTGGGTTTTGAAATTTAAGAAGCTGGTAAAATGGGATCCTACATCGTTAAATATACACTACTCGAATGAGCGTCCATGTGTCATAGAGTTGAGTGTATAAGCATGCAATATCGTACAAGGAAGATGGGCGAGAGCAAGTTTTCTACTATAACAAAGTAAACCAACTTCATATTCTTGTGCAAATTATTGAAGCCATCTACTCATCCCTCTCAATAATTGATGGCAAAATTTGTTAAATCCTTCTTTAGAAGCTTACCAATTTTTATTTATTTTTCCTAGAGCCGCTGCGTTGTGGTGACATTCTATTGAAACTATTTGACGGTTCAAAATTCCGAAATATTTTATGGCAGGAATCCCAATTCATGCTTTTCTTGCAGAGCAAAACCGAACACCAAGCCGAGCAGAACTCGCAGCAGTAATTCCGCACATTTGAGACTTCTTCAGTCCAAATGAAAGGCCTTCAAGGGCTACAGAGCTGTATTCTCTTTCTATGGATTATTTTATTATTTTATATTTCTTCCCCTATTCCCAATCACTAAATAATTTGCCTTGCAGGTACTAATGTTCAAACGTCTGAATGTGTTAAAGGAGATATGAAGATACAAGTCTTTGTCGTTTAGTAAATTTCAGTTCCATTTGCGTCCTCATCTTCGTTTCCCTCACGAATTCCTTCCTTTTCCCTTTGATCAGAACACCTCGCGTATTCTCAGCCAATTCATAATACTTCTAATCTGTTTCAATTCGTGGACATTCTCTCTGACAATGATGACTTTCATAATTCACTAGCTCCATTTAGAAGAGGTTAAAAATCGCTAAAAGGAAAGAGAACATTTGTTCGTTAAGCGAATCAGATTGATCACCTTCCCCGGAATTCCGCGACGTACAATCTCAGAATCAAACTGTTAATTAACTACATTAATGAACGCCATTGATGAACGACTAGAAAGGAATTGAATTCTAGGAATAAAACTAAACTTGCATAGAAGGTGTTCCTATGATATTTCTCGACGTTCGCCATCGCCAGTAGCGAAAGATGGAACGTACGTCGAAACTGAAACACGTTGTAAAACCGAAATTTATGTCAGGGTCGGTTCGTAATGTTTCTCACAGATTCCGATGCAGAGCGCGAGTTCCTTTTCGCATTTTGCAAGTGGTCAGAGAAAGATGAGGGTTATTGAACGCGGTAACCGTTTTCGAGAGACGCCTCGCACTCTTGGTTATCTTCTCAGACGTGCTACATTATAATGAACTTGATAAGCATGCGTAATGTTTAGGCATATTTTGGAGGCGAATCTATTACACTTTAACTGTATCAGAGTCAGAAACAAAAAGGAAATTTTAGCACCTTATAGAGAAAATATTTTTTAAATAATAGAATTAACGAGAAAATAAAATCAGTGCGTTCACAAAGCTCGCAGTTGGAATAGAACCCGAATCAAATACTGAGCTAAGGCACAGTAAAAAATCTGGGAACAAGAACGTTCATAACAAATGAGACTAGACTGATAATTCAGAATTCAATAAAAAAAACTGCATTTCGCAAGAAAAACATTAAATCCAAGTTGAACAGGTAGGACGTGCCAAATCTAATTTGAATCAGCGACTGAAATGAAGTTCAACGCAAAATTTACCTTAAAAATACCAGATAAGGAACCCAAAACAAGCGAGTAACCTAACATAAAATGCGTGCCTCAGGAAAATGTGAATTTTAACATAGTAATACACTCAAAGAGCAACAGAAGTTATACATTGAATTAGTCAAAGCCATCTCGCTACGTCCCCTGTCGTGAAATTCTCCAAAATTGCATTCAAATTTTAAGCGCTTATTAGCATTGAGTTTCGGCAAAGAATAAGGCCAGTTCCACTAAATTTTGGAAACTCGTTCATGGAAATGACTGCCTCGAACGGGACAACATCTGCAAATCTTCGAGAGAGACACAAGATGTAGTTCAAGAAGAGACTGCAAAGAAATTATTTTTAATGGTCTATCCAGAGGATGTTTAAATGTTTAAAAATGTTTAAATTTTTTTTTTTTAAACATTTTTAAAAATGTTTAAAAAATGTTTAAATTCGACAAGAACCTTGAGCTTCCAAGCACGCTTGCAGGAAAATATGAACCTCAACATTCCGAGCATACAAAGAGGCGAGAAAGACTATAGAGGTTTTTTGAAAGGCTTAAATCTCCCCAAATCGTTCGTTCAGAACAGCGTCAGATGATTCAACTGTCACAAGAAATAGTGGTTTTTCATGTTTTTCTTGACTAAATTGGCTTTTGATTACCATTGCTGTCAGTGAAAACCTCCCCTTAACCTCGGAGGTAAGTGTAATTTTGGGGTTAGTTCGTTAATTTTCGTACAGTAGTGAATGGTTCCATCGCCTTCAAAGTCGTCGAGCACACAGAAACCGGGAATTTTTTTGTCAGTTTAAAAACGATTTACTCATGATAAACTTGCTAACTTACTAATAACGTATTTCTTAATCCTTCTCTCACAATGTATATGAAAAATAACTAGACGACATATTTATTGTTCTCACTCCTGTGAAAACGATTGGAAATCGTTTGACTCCATCATTTCAACTTGAATAAAACTTCGAGTTTATTTGGTTGACTGTACAAAGGCACTCTTATATCATTAGTAAAGTGAGTCTTTCTTAGCGACATCATATTTGAATTATTTCCGATCGCACACCACATCTGGGCAGTGCAAAACAATTGCGTTTATTCGAACAGTACACGGTGGGACAGGGCAACCGAGGAAGACGGGAGCTAATTAAGCGAAAACTTTTTAATCAAAGAGTACATAGAAATGCTCGGCTGTGTTTGCTCAGCTGCTTGTTTAAAGTTTACGTAATTAGCTAACTTAGTTACAGACATCAAAAAATTAACAACGATAAATTTTCATTGAAGTTTTCCATTCTGTTCTTTGCTCGATGAGACAGCAGAAAACCGTGTTAGCTCGGACTAAATTATTGATTGCTCTCGCTAATCAAAAATGGTAACGAGGGCCATAAAATGAACCGAATCACAACTCTGAATTATATCAATTTTTTTTGCGGAATACAATGATGCTGAAGAAGTAAAGAAATGGTCTATTTAAAATTGAATTAGGGAAATTTACAATGTTTTCCTTTAATACGATTAGCAATTAATTCTAAGTATCATGTGCATTTTTTAGGATGAAAGCAATAACATTTAAATTCAAAATCGGTTAGACTGGAATCAATAGAATTGATCGGACCAGT
Source organism: Platorchestia sp. MABIK (assembly GCA_014220935.1). Lineage (NCBI taxonomy): Eukaryota > Metazoa > Arthropoda > Malacostraca > Amphipoda > Talitridae > Platorchestia > Platorchestia sp. MABIK. The sequence continues at coordinate 120,008 of JACJUY010001918.1, read as the reverse complement.
TGTCGCACCTTACAACTCATTTTGCAAAAATAATAGTAATTTGATGAGCGTTGCGCGCATTGTCGCTCCATTCAGACATCTGACTTTTAAAGCCTCATAATCTACTGAATACCAATTAAGCATCGTTCTTCATTAGTCTTGCGCAGTCTGATGCAAGCTGCTATTTATTCAGTTTCGGAATCGTGGTTTCTTTCATTTTCGCAGTACACAAAGTAGAAATTTCGAGGCGCGGAACTATCGAAGAGCAAGATTGCGTTTGTCCGACAATGCCGCACGTGGCAATCAAGAGGCTGTGCTGGACGTTCTTCGAATTACCACGGAAACCCGCGACTCAGTGGAAAGCTGCTTTTGTGCGAGAAATGAAAATGGAGCTTAAAAATAGAATTCGTATGATCAGTAGAGTACGTAAGGACTCCAGACTCGGGACTATTTGTTTGTGTATCGAAACCTTGAAAAGATACGGAATAGAATTCAGGGCAAAAAGCTTCCAGTGCATCAGTACCCAGATTTAAACATGGAATTCACTCGTCCAGAGTTATTTCTCTTTTAGGCTTGCACCCCCTTACTTACAGTATTTAAAAAGCAGAGGCCCGCTAGACCTGCATGTTAAGAAAGAAAAGTTTCCAAAAGATTAGACAAGACTATCAGTGAGATAATGCGTCTCTAACCCCAACCAAAGTGTTCTCAAGAGCAGAGGAAGGGAGGCACCTCTGCACCAGGTGTGTTCCTACGTAGCAAGATTGAGACGAAATAAAAGGGAAGCAAAATAAAATCGAAAAAGGCTGTAGTGAACCTAAAAAAGATGATCCGTAACAAAAAACTCTACTTCAACAAGAAGAAGGCCCATCAAACCTTCCGCTTGAGACTTCACATTTTCCCCCTGGGAGTGCTAATTTTCATTGAGACGATGATTAAATACTCTGGAGGGGAATTTCAGATAGCAAGAAGAAGAATGAATTCAGTTTCCTCTTCACAAGTCAGTAAAACAACAAAATTTAAGAAGACAAATTTGATTAGCATGCAAAAAATTTGTCTGCTTCACGAATTGAGTAACTTAATCACAGAAGAAATTAAAAGCAAATTGCAGATTCATGGCTTAAGTAGCGTCATGAACCGTGAGTTCATGAATGCTACACATTGCACCAAATTTTGCTACTCAGATCTTACCTCATCAGTAGTTGAATTGCTTCAAATTCTGTCATTTTGCGTGGATTGCAAGCACTCGCAATTTGGACGCTAGAGCAATCGTCAGTGCGCTAAGATTTTGCCCCAACTACTGTCCAGTGCTGCTGTGGTGATAGCAGTGATGGCGCTCGGCAACTATTGGTGATCCCTTGCTTCAAGGGAGTATACCTTTTAGTGTCTCAGAGATTTCTTTCATCCTATGATTAGTGAAAAAATAATCGAGTAATATGTTTTTGGTTCTAATGCACTGGAGAATAAGAAAGTGATTATAAAAAAAATTTTAAAAAGAGGGAGTTAAATGTAAGAGGTAAATAATTTTGCGAGTTCAGCCGCCGATAAAAAAAGAATTCGAAAAGTTCACGCATATGTGGTTGCAAATTGAAGTTCCAGAAGTGAATTATAGGTAGCATATGCATATCAGTATGCAAGTAAGCCTCAGCTCGCAAATTACAGTACTCTAAACTCAGCTCCGATAGAAATAAAAATCTACTTCATAGTTTCAGATGAAAAATTTGTAAATACTAAAGCTAGCAGCGCAGGGTTTAAGCAAGTGCAACTTTGGTTAAGGTCGGAATATTAGGGCGAACGGATGAAAAATAAACTCTATAAAAGTTTCTGCTAGTATAAGAGCCAAAATAATGAAAGAAAAACTTGACGTAAGAACAAGCAATGAAAAATAGGAGAAGAAAGAAAAGATGTTGCTTGATCATGTCAGTGAGGTCTACCACAGCTGCACGTCGGAAATGGCCACCTCCAGCACACCGGAGATGGATGTTACATTATTATTATTTTTATTATTATTATTATTATTATTATTATATAAGAAAATTTTAGCCCACCTTAACCCCGACAAAGATGTTCAAAGAGAGGAAGGATGAAGGCACCATTTAGAATGGGGTTGTGGGAACGAGGAATCTATGCACTAAGTGCACAAAAACAGTGAGCTAAGAAATGAGCTCATGAAACAAGAAAAAGTTGAAGAAGAAAGTAGTAGGTGCTGAAAAACAGGACAGCAGTGAACCGAAAAAAAAATGGTTCGTAACAAAACAAAAACCTATTCTATTTCAACAAAAAGGAAGCCTACCTAACCTTTAGCTCGGGCCTTCACATAGTCCCCTGGGAGACCCAATTCCCATACATACAACAGTTGTATCCCACTGAGGATAAATCGATGTTACAGGATCGGGAATCTCTAAGGAGTAGTGGGAGAGCAGAAAATTTTTCACGTGTAATCAGGTGACAGGAGGATTGAGGGTCCTTCATAGGTAACGCGACGGCAGAGGATCCTTCACGAGTAATTAGATGACACCGGAGGATAGGTGATCTCATACAATAGATACAATAGTTGTAACCCCCTGAGGGGAGAATAAAAATTTATTCAAGCAGTAAAGTCGATTTCCCAATTCTGCTACTTACAATCTAACCAAACCAACCGTTAACAGCCGCGGAAACGCAGTGAACGTGTTTAAGGTCTGGTGAGTTAAGAAGGCCATAAGTTATGTGTGACATGATCATGAAAATTCTCCGTCATCCAATCCTGGGTTTTGACTTTTGAGAGCTTCATGGGATGGAGCCGAATCTTGTTGGAAAACATAGGCCCTTTCATTGGCTACGTTGTCTATCTAAGACTTTACAATGGTTTGAAGAGTCTCGACGTAGGCATCTGCATCAACTCTAATGCCATGTGGAAAAAGATGAGGAGGCATGATGTGCCCTTCACTACTTCGTGTTCTGAGTGAGTCAGAGCGTTGAAAATGCTGTATTCTCTAGCTCGTGGCCAATTCATCTCCAATGTTTTGATTAAGCTCCTTTCTGACTTTGCAATTGAAAAATCTGGCAAAGTATAGAAATCATGTAATTTCGAAATTGCTGTGTTTCGCTTTCGAGACACTGTTACAGCGTATCATTTTATTTCATTAGTTAAAGTTGTATCTGCCATGGGATCTACTGAAACAAAAATTTATCAAGTATTATCGGGTTAATTTAAATTACAAAACTACAAGTATCTTCAGATACCTTCCGCACTTGTGTGCACATTCAGGATGCTTCAAAACAATCCCTACACGCACCCAAATGCCATAAAAAATACTGGACAATCTACAAGGTTAGCTTTGAGTTTGAAAGAGGTAAACATAAATTCTAATTTCATAAATAGGTATATTTTATGATTATGTTACATTCTCATGAGGCTATCTTAAATGTCCCAATGAGGTGGCTTTCAGTACCGATACAGTTCTCGGTACAAGAGTCACAGCTCACTTCGTACTTCGCACCAAGGTGTTAAATAAAATAACAGTGCTGGCAACTGTGTACGTACACATTTTGCCCTGGAGTAGAAAATGTCCTTTCGCATTCACATAGTTCAATTTCCGGAAAAATTTAGCGAAATCTTTCTTCAAGAGGCACCAGAATCGTCCATTGATCTGCATAAAATATCAAACGTATGTTACATCCTTGAAAACAATAAGTAGTCGTTTAGTGGCACTCTAAGTTCAGCAAAATTACAATGTGCGTCATTATGCGTGAGTCAAGAAGTGGTTCCGTACCCAGTTTTGAAATGTGTCACAGCCGAAGGCAACCAGTATGAACATTTTATCTAACCTCAGGAGCATTTAATTTGAGCAAACAGTATATTTATTTGTGAACTCATTGGAGTATAACTTTGTTATTCTTAGAAATTCAACATTGATGCTTAGAAAATAAATTTTCCAGGACGGTTCAAAGTGCGTATACATTTAATGGAGCATCCTATGTATTCATAGGCAAATTTTATTGAGCATCCTATGTATTCATAGTCCTCTGATGGTTCCCAGTTAGTCTCCAAATATGCTTCCGGGAAGGCAAATCTTTTCAAAGGTCAGGTTAGACTTCTAAAGTCAATTTCGGATTAAAATAAAATCCAATTTCACAGAAAGAATGTCAATCACGCAACTTGCTTTCAGGGAATGATGTTAATTCTGAGAAACGGATTCGCGAACAAAAAGCTCTTTATCGTTCAAATACTCGGAAATTCTTACGAACTTTACTTTTTCTTCCATGAAATTTGAACCGACGCAAAACAAGGCCATGCGAGGGAATATGTTTATAATTATTTGCTCGTGTGAAACTGAAATTGGCCATCATTTGGGAACGCACACTTTTAGCGACTGGGCGATTTGCACCGCTTCTTTTGACGAGAAAAGTTGGCAAAACAACACAAATTTACTGCAACCAGAGACAATACGGTATAAATTAAAATTGGTTTAAAAAATATTAAAGAAAGGAATTTGTTTATAGAAAATGAAAAAAAACATTTTGTTTATAGAAAATTTCACTGAAAAATAGAGGAAATTAAACCAAAAAGTAACTTCACGTTCATTTAAATTCTGTAGGACAAAGCTCAGGCCTTGAAGATCTCCACATGATGTTTGATAACAAGATCATTTCAAGAAAGTGGGAAAACAAATTTACAAGAGGGACACAAGGGTTGAACAAAGCGCCACAGAATTTGAATGAAAATTTGAATTCCGTCCCAGGAAATTAACACGTCAGACAAGCTACAGAGGCAAGTAACACGTCACACAAGCTACGGAGGCCAGGGAAGTAACACGTCACACAAGCTACAGAGGCAAGTAACACGTTACACAGTCTACAGACGCAAGTAACCCACGAGAGATATTACGGCAGCAGGCTATCCTGCATTTCCTAAGCGTCCCACAGGACAACTAATAACCCTGAAGAGCAGCTGATCGGCGCATGAGGAGAGTAGTTAGACGCTCGGTTGACGGCCTGTGAGGGGCGCTCGAGTTCTGCGAACGGCCGTTACTAGGCCTTAATGGCTCCACAAACCTAGCTCGGGCCGCTTCATGGCCCTTCCGTAATTGTTTGCTCCACTTTGCTCAGGTACACCAGATAACACAGATGCATGGGCTTCACAGTGAGCTTTTGCAGAAGTTATAGTCCAAGACCGATGTCCTGGCAGTGCAATGGCATGTCTGTGTGTGTGTACATGTATATAGCTTTCTGCTTTACTGCCAGTATACTGACAGGATGTTAAAAGCCAGTCGTTCTATCAGCAAAGGAAATGAAATTTATGAACTTTCAGAACTGAACACCAGGTATAGAAAATCTGGCGAGTCAACACTCCAACACAGTCAGAATCGTCTCAAAACAGGATAAATAAAGGCGATCAACAGTTATTACGATTTAAAGGGGCGTGATCTTATATCACTGAATTACGATAACAAAACATTCGTCGGAGAGAGCACGCATTCTTTCTGAAGAAAAATGCGCTTTGAAACAGCGGTTGAGCTGCTGCAACTAGGGTACACGTAAAAATCACAGTATTCAAGAATTAGACATTGTGTACCAAGATTAGATTATAAGTTAGTTTCAGCCTCCCTAATCACAACAAATGTGTTCCAAAAAGGATGGTCGACGACACCATTTAGTATGGAGTTAAGTAAATGCGGAATTTATGCACAAGGTGCGTTCCCACACAAAATCCGCAGCGAATGGAAACAGTAAGTGGAGAAGAAATGTTATGAAACACGATAGAAGTTAAAGAAGAAAATAGTAGGTACTGAAAAACAGCACAGCTGTGAAGTGAGAAAAGATGGTCCTAAACAAAGAAAAAATTTGACCTATTTCAACAAAAAGAAGACTTGCCTAAAACTCAGCACGGGACCTCAAATTTTCCCCCAGAGAGTGTTAATTCCCATAGATACAATAGTTGTATTCGTTTGAAGAGCTACGTAGCAGGAACCTCTCAAATTATTTTCCTGTTTTTGTTGAACTTTTTCACCCAGTAACATATCTCATTCCTTAAGTAAATGTTTTCTACAACGATTTTAAGATGAAGATACTTGCTCTATTTTTTAGACAACGCGCTCAATTTTCCCGCCTAATAAAGGTTATCGCACTACTACATAAAATATGCTTCCTTAACTCATCAATCGGGTAAGGAGCAGTTAATGAAGTATCAAAATAATGAAAATAGTGAGTTAATTTCAAATTTCTAGTATCGATAGAATCATCCAAACACTCATGATCTAGAGAGGCAAGGGCAGGAGAATGGCGTTCATCATCCAAACTGCTGATTGGTACTTGAAGATCAGAGGACGGAACTCGCTTCGACTCTCCAAAGCGACCTCTCCATGGTTTGTACGACTGCAGGTTGGTTCTGTAGCGCCATTAACGGAGTCTTCAGGGTATTGCTAGAGAAGTCACTTCCAGGCTGACGGCCAATCAGATTTCTCGAAAATGTTTCGTTACTGTCGCAAGGCAAAATTGAGATTGCAGTGCGAGCGGGCCATGGCTTAAAGAACAACTCAGGGTCTCTACTGGTGAACGGGACTAGAAACTTTAAGAACTTGACCATTTTTCGCGCGTAAACTAAGTCCTTCGAATACAAGTTCCTCTGCGCGGATCCCCTCGATACTTTCAGACTATAGAAGTACAAAATTTTTATTTCTAATCCAACACGACAATGAGTCCGGAAAAAGTTCTCTGCGAGTTCATAGTTACAGAAGCCCTCTGAGAAACTCCACTACCCTCACGTTAATGGAATTAGGCACACACAGCTTACTTCTGTTGACTTCCATGGCCCTGCAACAAAATACAAGAGAGCAAACGAAATAGAATCTAAAATTGCGAGATCTTGTCCAAGCCGAGCAAACGGAAATGTTTGATCTGAGAGAAATTTTTGAAAATATTCTTTTTCTACGAGATGTGAGAAGAACGAAAAATATTTTTTTGTAAGGCATAAGCTGAAAGAATTTTCAGCAGGAAATAATGATAAAAAGAAGTTTTAAAACATACGATGATGCACGAAACAGAGACACAGAACTAGTTACAAGGTTTAAATATTTTAGGTACCCTCCACCATTGAAACTTGAAGAAACCATTTTTTAATTTGTTAACGAGAAATTCTTCAGATGTCTATTTCGTCCAAAAAGCCGAATTTGGAGTTTCTGTTCTAGAAGATACGGCAGCAAAAAAGAAATAGGACAAAGTGTTATCAACAAAGTTTTGACAGTAACGAGTTAAGTAGAAATAAATTGAAAGTTTCGAAGGAGCGAGATGGCAGATATCTAAAACATGCTGCCGGGAAATTCAATTTCGATTTCCACATCACGTGCAGCCCGTCCTTTCATTGGACTCAATTCAGGCAGCTTTTGAAAGATCAGATTCTATTGCGCTTAAAAGTCGCGGGTCAAGAGCGGAAGCGAGCTTCTCTAAGGAGCGCTGATCTAATGAATGAAGTAAGCGGATATTCATGGTCACGATGACATTAGCGACGGATGTCACGACTGTTGGGCGTCAGTTACCCTCGTAAGGATAGGGAAAACTGGCAGTATTTTTTTACTGTGCAACGGAAGTATTAAATTAAAAGAGTTAGTTCAACAAGTTGACTACGTATTGAGGCATAGGTGTAGCACTAGGCAAATTGGTCATTCACGCATCGGTTTAAATGACTAGTTTTCCAAATACTTTGCTAACTTTTTTAGAAAACGTTTTGGAGTTTAACGTAAAATATAATAGTGCAACTTTATTTGAACCTCTTCTGTAAAAAGGATGGAAATATTTTCGAAAAGTAAAGTCGGTTTTTCGAAAATCTCTATTAATTGAGAGAAAATGGAATGTCTTAACAAAGTGTGTGTGTGTCCCAACGCAAGATTCCCAGGAAGTAGAAACAAGATAAAAGTTGAAGTTTATGAAACAAAATAAAAGTTGAAAAAAGATTCACAGATACTGAAAAAGAAGATACCGATGACTCGAAGATAAATTGTCCATAACGAAACAAACAAACCCACTCTATTTCAAAAAGAGAGACCTGCCAAACCTCCAGCACAGGACTTTTACCTTCCCCCTGCCCGCACTAATTTCTACAGATACAATAGCTGTCCCCGTGAGGGCTGCAAATGGAACAAACATCGGACTCCTGAGCCCAGCTATGAATGGTGAAAAAATACTTTGAGGAGTGTGGCGTATTTGTGTCATTCGAAGCACATATAGGACTGAATTTTACTGCTAATGGGACTGAAGTGAAAACAAAAATGGGAAATTGAAAAATACAATCATCCAGAACATGTCTACCTGATGATGTGTTACTCAAAATCTTTTATATGAGCTCTTCAAATCATTTCACTGTTTCCTATTTAAGAAAATCAAGTTTTTCCACACTAAGTACATATACGGTGTGTACATGTTACCACTCGCAAAAATATGCTCAGACTAAAAGCACACCGAACGAAGCTGTGACTCTTGTTTGCCTCATCTAAATTCAGCCACATCAACGAGCTTCGTTTTGCATCAGCCAAAGCTGTATAGTTTAAAAAATGAGTTATTCATTCAAAGCGATGACCGCATAATAAGTCTTCATAGGAGAAGCCGTTGAGCTGCCACGGTAAGATCATGCAAATGACAAGCTCAGGTAAGATCCTCAGACCTCGAGCGTTTTTCAAGGCAAGCTTTTCTTTTCCAGAATGTGGCAAGGAACGCCTCTTATTTCTGCCGCAGAGGATGGAACGTGGCAGAAGCTTGGCATCGCTGACCATCCGTCATCAGCGGCTCTGCAGTTTGTGCTACTGCGCCTTTCTTTCTCACAAATTTGCGGCGATGTAGAGACGGCACATCAAGGGAAAATGATGGGCTCACAGTGATGTACCGGATGCACATCGGTGGAGAATGATGAGCTCACAGGGATGTACCGGATGCACATCGGTGGAGAATGATGAGCTCACAGGGATGTACTGGATGCACATCGGTGGAGAATGAAGCTCACAGGTGTATACCGGCTGCATTTCAGGTGCTAGAAGTAAGCACATCAGAGAAAGCGTTGGCTGCACGGACATTGCTGACGGGCAGACATTCTACTATGTACATGGAGGTTGCATGCACACCAGGAGAGAATTATGAGCTAATGAGTGATGTAAGACGCTACTCGTCTTCCTCTGCACTAAAGAGCACTCATCACGTGAGTGCTATGGATCATAGTGCTACGAATAATATGCACATTCGTGGAAAATGAGCAGCTAAGCGGTGAAACAAGGACTGCTTATCACTGGCAACTGACGTAAACGGGCGGTGTGAGGGCTGTACGTCAGAATGAGAAATTGGCTCGGGATATAGAAGTTTCAGGGCTCTGCGGAAACCTAGGGTCAACGTTCTATGTTTTCATGTTCCAGGTGGGTTGCGAATAATGTGAAACGGCTTTGGATATACCACGGCCAAAGTAAAGCGAAACGGGTTTATGCAGGACAAAGTGTTCTGAAATTACAGTCTAAAGTAAAAACCATGGATTTATCGATTACTTTCGAGCAGTATCTCGAAACGGCAAAGCAAGAAGTACGTTGCAGGTAATTTTTCTTTGTCAATGACCGTGCAGTGATCCGATCATTAAACCGAATATTTTCGGAAAGAAAGATCTTTGATGAGATGACTAAGTAAATCCTAACAAAAAATTTAAGACTCGTTAAGACTTCACAAAGGACATAAAAGTCAGTATCATAGGAATAGGACACAGTTTAAAAAAAATAACTGTCGTAAGTATTTGCTCACAATTTAAATTTTCTGTTAAATTATCACTTCGTTAGACACAGAAATTTAGGAATGCTCAACCGAGATTGGAATTGCAAAAACGATAATATAAAAAAATGTTCAACATATGATCATACTAGTTCAAATAATTATTTTCTGGACTATGGGACTAAATCAGATTAGACGATAGTTTAACCACCATAACCAAATAAAATGTGTTCTCAAGAGAGGAAAGAGGGAAGTTCCATTGAATAAAAATTACGCGAACTCTTCAGTTGCGTAACTTCTCAGTTTTCAGTGTTTTAAGACCAAACTGAGACGTAGGGAGCATCACTCTCTGGTATCGCTGCTTGTACTCTCAGTGAGGGCTTAGTTTGACTGAATAATTTACAGCTCACCATGTCCACAGTGACGGGAGTTTTACAGGGCTGAACAAAATAATGGAAACACCTAAAATTTTGCAATCATAATATTTGATTATGTCATAAACAATCAAAACTTGACATATTTTAGTGTTCTAATGTTTATTATTGTAGCTAATTGATATCTTATTAAAATTGACTGTTTTTCACCGAAACCTGAAAGAAACATTTGCTTATAACCTTATAAAATTGGTGCACCTCCTTCACTTTCAAAGAGGCCAAATTATTGGTGGATGTATACCTGATGTTAGTGAAACAGAAACTGACCGAATGCTTAACGTTTCACGAGGTACTGTCTCAGAAGTAATGACTGTTTTCGAAAGAGAAGGAAACACGTCCTCAGTGAGGCACAGGTCTGGCCGAAAGTTGAAGTTGTCTGAGAGAGACCGTCGGACTCTAAGTCGAATTGTTAGAGAGGGTCGCAAAACCACGGCTCTTAAAATCACTGCAGACCTCAATAAACACCTACAGGACCCAGTTTCCACAATAACTGTTCGTAGGGAGCTGCACAAATCTGGATTCTACGGAAGAGCTGTGATTAGAAAACCTTTGCTCTGATAGACAAATGTTTCAAAGCGTTCAGAGCAGTTTAGAAGCCCCCAGAATTGGTCCGTCGAGCAGTGGAAAAATGTGATTTTCTCTGACGAATCATCGTTTACCTTATTTCCAACCTTCGACCTAGTGTACGTTTGGAGACAGCCGGAAGAAGCCTTTAATCCAGACTGCCTTCTCCCAATCGTAAAACATGGCGGGTTCTGTGATGTTCTGGGGTGCTATTTCTTGGAAATCCCCCGGGCCAATGATTTCCCTTCATGGAAAACTTAACAGCCATGAATGACCATTTAGAAATTTTGGGCGACCAAGTTCATCCTATGATTCAAGCACTGTTTCCGGAGGGGCACGCCATCTCTCAAGATGAAAACGTCTCAATCCATACAGCCAGATTTATTAAAGAAAGACACAAGGAATGTTCTAATGAACTTGAGCATCTCATCTGGCCACTAGAACCCCCAGGCCTCAACATTATTGAGCATTTATGATTGGTTATAGAGAACCAAGTGAGAAGTCGATTTCTGCCGCCATCGTCTCTAAAAGAACTGGAGGGCGTTTCAACTAAAGAAAGAGCTACAATTCCTCTGGGAACAATTCGCTTTATGTATGAATCAATACCTCTGAGAATTGAGGCTGTAATTGCCTGAAAAGGTAGACCTACTCCATCTTAAAAAATGTTTTGTTGAATTTCCTAGGTGTTTCCATAATTTTGTCCAACCCCTGTATGTCTGCTCTGGTTTTTGAAGACATGAAACTTCGGTACCAATCTGAGAATGGGCAGCTCGGACCGGTTCCTGTCGCCATAAATTAGATAAAATAAGTGACTTCAAGCCTCCCTAACCATCACAAAAATGTTCCAAAGAAAGGAAAGTCGCAAACACTCTATATTATGGAGTTAAGGGAATGAGGAATCTATGCACAAGGTGCGTTCCCATCCAAGATCTCCTGCGCGCAGAAGCAGCAAGTTAGGAAAAAACCTTATATATACAGATAAAAGTTTAAAAAAAGTTGGAGGTGCTGAAAAACAGGACTGCAGGGAAACAAAAAAAGATGGTTCGTAACAGAACAAATATCCTAGCCTATTTCAAGAAAGGAAAGACCTACCTATCCCTCAGATCGAGACCTCACCTTTTCCCCCTGAAAGCGATAATTTTCTTGGTTACAACAGTTGCATCCCCATTGAAGAGACCTGTCTTTATAAGCTGTTCTACTCTAAGAAAAGAATAATGAGAATTCATAATCATGGACCTCGAGTTCAGTTACAGAAAATCCTACGCTTGGCTTTCTATTTCTTCTCTGAAGATATCCGAGTGGTTCTTATGTTAGTAAGACAAGAGTACCCAAACAGCTCACGGTTCGTGCATTAGTTTTCTTCAACGTCTCATATTCTGTAAATGATATTAGGTTGATAACTGGTCTTTCAGCCTAACTCTAGTCTCAAAATAAGACGACGCGTATGATTTTATGTGTATACCATATTTCAAGCAAAAATTATTTGGAAAAATACAAATAAAACCAAAACGAAACACTCAAATTTAACTCCCTGTACAAAATGGCAAATTTTAATGAGCCATCCAATGTTGATAAGAGCGCGAAAAGATCTCTAATACTTCACCATATCCCACGAATTAAAATTGACAATTTTGTCACTGTACGAAGCAATTTTATTTTTTTTCCTCTCGCTGAAAAGTTAGAGATAGAAAGCAGTATTCATAACTGATGCTGCCTGATTCAAATTTAATTACCGTGCAGAAGAGACCTCAAATCTGTATAAGCTACGAAACCTTGTGATCATTTTGTCCTTCAAACAATATTCTCCTCAAAGGCATTCCTGCGATCTCCGCAGCTTCCCTCAAGTTCGGCTGCCATCTACATTCTAGCCCTGTCTGAAGAAGTTGGAGCTCTTTGCAATAACGTCTTTACTGTATGTTTTGATGCATGTATGATGATGTTATTCACAAAGGGAATTTATGATGTTATTCATAATGATGTTATTCACAAATGACATCACAAAGATGATGTTATTCACAAAGCCAAGACAGTACCTCAACAAAAGTTGAAAAAGTAGTAAGTGCTGGAAAACAGGACAGTAGGGAATACAAATTTATGATATCTGAGAAAATGAAAAACACTTTTATTTTTAATCAGATACTTTTTAGAGATCAGATTATTAGTTAGTTTCAGCCTCCTTAACCACAACAAAAATGTTCAAAGATGTACGCACTTTACCGGAAAAGTTCATCGTAAAAAAATCTGAGGAGGTCTGCAGTTTGCAGAATAAGGTAGGAAGTGCAATTACAGATTTAAAAATAAGCGATAATGCTTGTCACATTGGAGTGAACGCGGTCATGTTGAGCGAATAACGGCTAGATGTTGATATCGCTCATTCCGGGTAAATAAAAGCGTGTTTTAAACATTTAAACACTTCTTTGCCAACTTTCCTAGTACGATGTTAGTACATTTTTTCAAATTCAGTCTCAAATAAAAACTTTAAAGAAGTACTGTCAAAACACTTCAAAAGATATTCTCAGTTTTAAAAGGCACCCCGAAAAATTCAATACAAACATCACACGAAGATCCCCTCACGTTTCGTCATGACGTATATTAATGGCTCTCAACTGCCTCTGCATCCCCAACCCCCATGAGTAACCTTTTTTTCCGAGTACCAATTCTAAGAGAATGCTGTCCCACAAAGCAGGCCCCTGTAGGGTAAGACAATTTCCATCGAATGTATACCTTGAGCCAACACTTTTGAAACAGGAGGACATTGACGCGTTTCGCCCGTTTATCGTGAGCGCGTGGGCGCCGAGGCTCCCAGTGCTTCAGAAGTTATTTTATAAAATTCGGGCGGTGAAGCGAGCGATATTCTATTGCTCTCTCCTTGAAGCCGATAAGAGTTCACACCCACACACTTATCAGAAAATAGGTGTGCTGCGACCCGCATGGCTAATATTTAACGCGTTGGGTTCAAAGGCCTCCACTTTGAAGAATTATTTTGGCTCGTCAAGCTACTTAGCGCTCTAATTCAGAAGTTTTGCGGTCACCGTTTAAGCTTAGGGCGAATTTCCTCATGATATAACTTCTATTGGTCACTAAACAATTGTTTACTCTTGAGATTGTATTTATGATACAATTTGCAACGATCCCCAGAATACAGCATCACTCATTCATTCTACGTAGCGCAGTTCTCGTGCATCTAATATGCAGAACGTTATATGCCTCCGCTGCTAGAAGCATTAACTCCGTATTTTTGCCAAGCCAGCCTTCGCTGATCCGTGAGTAAATAATGTACAGTAGGTTTTCAAATCATCATTGTGAAAGATAGAGAAGAAAGAGCGCATGTTTTTGATGGAAATCCTATCAAAGTTTGGTTGAGGCTCCCACGCTGTGTTTACTCGGATGTTCCCAAACTCAAGCCTCTAAATGGAGCCACTCAAGCGGCACTAAATAATCCTGCGAAAATCGCTTGGAGCCTATCCAAGCAGGAGAATTGCTGTGAGAATGACTTGATGTTTCCATCAGGAAGGAAGAACAAACATCGCTTCATAAGAAGAGTTTCAGTGTCCAGGCATAAAAAGTGAGCAAATCTGCTCGAAGAACCCGAGAATATTTTCCGTCAACGTTGCTTTCCCTCCCCCAAGTTGCTGTTTGACACTAAATTCATCGCTTGCAAAGCAGTTTCTCTGTTTCAAAACGTTCAAAGAAATCAGTTGAAATTCTAGGCTTATCCTGCTCATTCTAGGTTGATTTACATTTTACCCTTTAAATACCCTTTGACACGAAACGATGTATATTTCTGCCATGAAGCCTAATTAGAAGTTTCAACAGCCCCACTCCACAGACTTCATGACGCATGTCCGCATCCACGGCCAGTACAACGAAAGATTTTCAATATTTCATAAAACAACGAAAGTAAAGTTTGCACTTATGAACATGCCTTCATAATATTTACGCTGCTTTATTGCTCCTGAAATTGACTGACGGAATGCAGCCAGAATATTGTTGGGGGCTTAGTGAACAAGCTCCTCTGAATGGAACACTAGCTTTGATTTTGTAGGATTTTTGGCTTCATTTTACCAACAGACTAACAAGCGTGTTGCCAGGTGCAGCACTGAAAGCTCTGTAATAAAATTTGTTCTCCATTCATTGAATTCGGAGCAGTTATGATCACAATTAATACAGTTAAAAAAGATCTAAGAGTGAATAGATTACTGGTAACGCCGGTGGCTGCCTTTATCAGGTACGTGTACGTCAATAGTGAGTTGAAATTCTCTGATATGCAATGCTATCCAAAACGACACTAAGTATTATCAAAGACAAGAGTACACTTCTTACCTACAAATCAGACCAGATTAGAAGTTTAATTAACCCAGTCTAACTTTTTCACCAGAGCATTCATGTTTTCCACCATCTAAGGGATTTAAATACTTGGGCGGCGCAAAACATGCATACAGGCGCCGAAAAAGGTAGACTGGGTAAGCACCTCTAACCATGACAAAGATGTTCGTTCCAAAGAGATGAGACATTAAGTATGGAGTAACGAGAACTCAAAATATCTACAAAGGTGCGTTCTCATGTAAGATCCCCTACGCACAGAAACAGCAAGTTAGGGCAGAAGAAAATGAAACCAGATAAAAGTTGAAGCAAGTAGTAAATGCTGGAAAGCAGGACAGTAGTGAATAAAAATTTATGGTATCTGATTAAACAAAAAACCCTCTTATTTTTTAAACAAATATTATATTAGAGATCAGATTATTAGTTAGTTTCAGCCTCCTTAACCACAACAAAGGTGTTCAAAGATAAAAAGGATAAAGGCCTCATTTATTTTGAAGTTAAGGGAATGCGGAATTTCTCCCCAAGATGTGTTCCCACTTAAGATCCCCTGCGCATAGAAACAGCAAGTTGTGAAAGAAGCTCATGAAACAAACAAAAAAAAGGTTGAAAAAAAAAAATTGCACAAGTAGTAGATACGGGAAAACCTGACAGCAGTGAACATGAAACAGATGGTTTTCAACGAAATAAAAAACCCTTTCTGTTTTAACAAAAAACGAAGGCCTCATCTTTAATTAAACTCGGGCTCTCATATATCCCCCATTAGAGTGTTGATTCTCATGGATACAAAAGTTGCATTTCCCTGAGCAGCTTCAACTAATGAAAATTCTAGCAAAAAGTTGCAAGCTTAACTGTTTTTTCTTTATATCTGTCATTTTAAACAAAGCTCAGTATAGCATTTAAATTTCTCAAAACCATGCTGCTCTGCCTTAGGTACGATAGTACATGGCCTAAAAAAAATTTCGCTACCTTAGTTTTGACCCAGTCTCCGACAGTATTGTTTTCAAGACGTTGGCGTAATAGAATCAGTCCGGTGGAGAAAGGCCAGCTGCACGCTGCCGGTGTTCTTACAAGTCGCATGAATTTTCTTTGTGTGTTTCCGGTAGCAATTAGTGACTTGTTCTCCTCTTGCAGAAGTGCTTTGCGTCACCGCTTCCGGGTATTTCATTTCAAAACGAAGTTCACTGTAATTCCTCTTTTTTTCATGTGCTGGCTTCGAATAATCAGCGACTTAAGACGAAGTTGATGATGATTTCCTGAAAATTCCACATCTCACGCAGCACCGTCTCATGAAATCGAAAAGCTCACGTTTAAAAACCTATTCTGAAAGACAGACGAAGCTTAAGTAGTGTTTATACGCACCAGGATCATCGAAAATACAAGCACTCTTCATCATGCACAGCAAATTCCGTCAATAAACCACACTTACATCATTTCCCAAGACGCTCACACCCATCTTCTTCCATTTCTTGGCTGGCTTGTGCTTCGGTGGTCTCACGGGAGACAATGTTAGCTCGTAGTGACACACAGCTCTGTGATACACCAAGCCGATCTGATAACATACGAACGCTGAATAGGATTTCCCTCAACGGCGCCACTCGTCGCATTATCAGAATATTCTGCGTGCGGTCTATCAGACTTAGTTGATCGCATGAATCCCAGGCTCCCTGCTGTAATTTCTTGAACCATTCTGTTGCTCAACAATGGTACACAGAACCTTGCTTTTTTACATGAATCGAGCGACTTCCGAACAGTCGTACAAACTCAAAGAGAAACTGTTTCCTAAGTATCAAATTGGATTTTAAGATTTTTATTGGCATTGAACAAACACAAAACTGCAAACAATCACCAAGGTCATTTTGAATTGTGGTTTTGAGACTCGCGGCTGGAAACAAGCAGAAGTAACACAGTCTAGGTATTGCGTTAAATCGTGCAGAAGAATACGCTAGATAAAGCATATTTCAACACTCGTAAGACATTGATATATTCTATATCTAATTTATAAATAAACGATGGCTTGAAGGTGATGTAAAAGTAACTACATTATAGACTCATGGAAATTAAGACACAGCAAAATCGAAAGCAAACCTAAAATTTTTCGTGTAAAAAAAAAGTGAAAATGGAGTAAACGCAACATTTTACAAGCATCAGAAGATGAAGTTCCTTGTAAAACGTTGGGTTAAGCTAGGCTTACATGCTTCTCAACAGTTGAAAATATAATCCCAGAGAAAAGCAGCTGACTTCTGTAGCGAATTAGAAGCTTGAAGCATCTCGTGTCACATAATGGTAGTAGAAGTGACGTTAGATTCTAAAACATCATGGAATTCCGATCATGAAGAATTGAGATGAAGAGTTGAGCAAGTATAACCTAAACTGAAGTTAAATAAAAGACTGAGCTGACGTAACTGAGAGATTATTTGTTCAGGATATGTCGCGCCTCAAAAATACACTTTAAGACCCCGGGAAACTTGTTAATTTTCCCATCTAAGTAATTCAAACAAAAATTCAGATTGAAAATGTAAAAAAACGGTAAATTGAAAATAGTTTTGTCTGTTCGTTATCATAGAAACTAAATTCATTAATCAGATATAATATACGAGCATGTTTTCTCCTTCATAGATATCACTGTCATCAAACTAAGCTGTATCTGACTTGGTCTAAGCATTTTACACAAAGTCACATGCAGCTTTTAAAAATGGGTTATTATTCGTGCAAAATTGTACATTCGTTCTTCCACTAGGGCTAAAATAAAGTTAATTTGAAGTAGGCCTCACTTCAGGGTGTGAAATAAAAACAATTTCTACAGCTCAAAACTAGAGCCCAGCCGATACCGAACATTAGGACAGCTAGTGCACCGATGACTGTCCTGTTAGAGGGTCAGTTAAAATGGCATCTGGCCGCGTCATTTATGACTCGACCCTTTTCAAATTTCAGTATCATTAATGCACTGTGGATCGAAAGAAACTTTTCCATTTAGAATGAACATGTATGACGTATTCATCAGAATTAATTTTCCGACGTATTTCGCAAGTTCGCCTGTATTTTGGAACTTCACCTACTTCCCTCGTGAGAGATGCAACACAAATCCACAGGCTTTATATTTTGGTCGCATGCGGGGGTGGAAAATTTCACTCGACATTCCTAATTTCGATGTTTGGTAAAATAATACGAAATTTGCCCCACAAAAAATTGTCGTTGTTGACTAGGAATTTATATATTATATCCTGCCTCTATTGCTTTTTATTTACCTACAAAACAAATGCTAGAGCATAAAGTTCTAACAAGACTCATTCATTCAAATTTAGTTTCTTACAGTAATGCTAAGATAATCAAGAATAAAATTATACTCATGCATGTCGTGATATTCTGGAAAAATGTCATTTAATAAATTAAAAATCTTCACGGACAATCATAGTTGTTTAAATTATCTATGGAAACGCTTACGCTTATCTATGCTAACACAAAAATGAATTTTACCTTGAATCAAGAGCTCGAAAGTAAACTCAAAATGACTGATCCAAGGAAGCAATCATAATATTAAGCACGCAGTAAAATTTGACCAGAATTTCCCTTGTCTCTGTGAAATATTTGGGCCAAAATAACTAAATTCAATTTGATGGGAGCAAGGCACTCAGGCCAGGACCAGGCGTCCGGTTGTGCTAAATTGGAGGACGAGTGAGGGAGCGAAAAATGCCACAAAAAACAGTCTTTGCGAAACAAAATAAAAGTATTGTATTTCCCCAGGGAAGAGACGCAAACAATAGAGATATTGCGCAAGCGAGCTAAAGCAATAAGCATTCATGAATGAAGTCCGAAGTAAATGAGGGTTGAAATATATGAAATTTTGGACACCCTACAAAATATTCTATCGTAAAATATTTCCTCGGTCGCAAAAATTCTTTGTACAACATGAAGTGGATTCTATATTATTTTATGTGATATTGCCAAAATCTCCCGCACATCTGGGAACAAATTCCGTTCCTTCTCTCCGATATCAGTGAACATGACAGCAAACATTTGATTGGCGATCTAGCAGTCGATTGCATTTCAGTTCTGTTAAAGCGCAGTTGTATGAGCGACGTCATAGCGTCTCTGATGTTGGATATAGTGACCATGTCGTAATGACGTCAAAGACAAAAGAATAGTTTCAAACATTCAAGATGAGTTGATGTATGGTCGTACGGCAACATGTTTCAGAAACATGTGTGTTATGTTGCTGAGTGAAATGCTTCAGTCACATTCCTGTATTTTTAACTCGATTTTTTAATTCCATGTTGGTCAAATTACTCAGATGTTTTTTCGATAATGCTTGATTTTTTGAGAATATTTTAGAACCCCACGGCCCCCGCGTGGGGAACAAGAACCCCGCTTGCAAACCTGACACTTCAGAGTCGCGTTATGACCCTACCTGGGATTTTCATTCCACAACGTTTGGCAATTAGTCAGAGTAGTTTCGTCACCGAGTGAGTAAATAGCGCAGATGTGTACAGTGAAACTGATCAATAGCGTCACTGGAAGGTCAATTTTAACATGACTTGTTAACGGTTTATCCACGACGATCATATAGTGCCGACGAGTACGCTTTGTAAGTCTATAACTCATGACAAGGCTTCACACAGCGGAAAAGCATATTTTTCCTAAAAATCTCCCTCAAACGTTTTTGTCGTTTTTTTACAATCCAGTGGATCCTAGAATCCACTTCTCTAAGCTGCTCTTATCCGTTTTTTTTCTTGTTGGATTTGCACTCTTTTGAGTTTATTGAAGTTCACCGTTGAGTAGCAGTTCTTTCGTCAGTCTTATGTTGATAACAACCTGATGTCAGAGGAGGTCTAAAAATGGCTATCGTTATATCGGTACAAGGAAAAGTTCAACATTAAAAGGTTAAGTGAGTACTTAACTAATGGTATATTGTGGGATTATATAATGATGCCTCATTGTTAAATCAAAAGTACAACTGTATATTTCTGTATGCATTTTACTACAGCTCATTTCGCAAGATCCTTATGAGATATTTCATTTACACAACGAGAGAGTTACACAACACTGACACTTACCTCAGCAATTCGAAACATTCTCGGAGAACCGCTGTCACTCACCTGCATAATCCGTAGGATAAGAGTCATCTCGTTGAAATTGTACTCGAGACTAAACTGGATCTCTCCGACGTTTTCTGTTGGTTCGCTGGTGTCGATGTACATGTCCACAAGCGACAGCGACCGGTTCTGGAAGAAAGCCATCTGCTCGACGATCGGAAAGGCAGACCCAGACCAATGGGGATGACCGAGGGTAGTCGAGGTGAAAAAGGAACATTACCATGACCAGGGAATGTTTATAGTAGTGATATTAGTCAGGTCCATCAGTGTTGTTTGAAGGGCAAGGTCAATAGAGGTGACCATGCGATGATGAAAGACAAAATTGGATCGATCGAGAAGTGATCGTGGTGATCCAGCAGTCGATTGAAGTTCAGCGACCGTAGTTGGGCGAGCATCCGTGATGGTGGAAGTGGTGATCACGCAGCAATGACGTCAAAGACAAAATAACAGTTTCGTACAATCAAGATAGAAAAGTGTGGTTGTTGGACGAAAATCAAGTGTAAAATTGTACCATTGATTCAGGCGGATAGATAGAAAATGGGCGGTGTGGGAGGAAGAAAGGACACAGGCAAGGACACAGGCAAGGACACCGTCATGGGAAAACGATTGGCAAGCGTACAATGCCGGATTGTGTGGTAGAAAGATGGGAAATGATATTTCGATGGTACGGGGTCGCAGTCACCACAGGAAAGTCAGGCGGTACCGTGAAGGACAGGCACGGTGGAGGCCAGGCACGGTGGAGGACAGGCACGGTGGAGGCCAGGCACGGTGGAGGCCAGGCACGGTGGAGGCCAGGCACGGTGGAGGCCAGGCACAGTGGAGGCCAGGCACGGTGGAGGCCAGGCACGGTGGAGGCGATGATGAGTGGATGGACATTTTCCGAGGGAGGGAGAAAAAGTGGAAATTGCAATTAGCAAATTGAAATTAAGTAAATTAGGATATTTATCGCTTAAATTCTTTCGATCTTATTCAAAGTAAATACTAGGAAAGTGACTCACTGCGTATTCGTCGTAAGGCAATAAAAGTGCATTTTAAAATTTATGTTTTGGCTCTCATGCGCCTTCAAACACGCGGGAAAAAATTCAGAAGCTCTAATGTCCTAAAGCATGTCAACGGAGAGCTGCATCGGATGAGACACTTCTTTTCCACTTCAAAGAAGACTAGTTCAATAAAGTTGGTAAAGTCCTTGAGAAATTTTGAGCAAACTTTTGGTCTAAGGCTTGCATAATGTACAAACTTGTGTTAGGGGCTCAGAAAGTCGGCCTAGTCTTCTCGAAAAAGCTTAAAATTGTCTTCCGGTGACACTGAAGAACGAGCTTACGCATTGAGAAGTCACCGAGAGCAACACTGATGAAAGGCGAAGTTACGCTGCGTGATCTTTCAAAACTGACCTCAAAATCGTGCAAAAATGAGATGATAGTGGCATTCGACCTTTTCAAAACTGCCACACCTTCAAAACAGCGACCTTTTTTTCATAATGGATGTACAGATGAATAGACAACTAGGCGTAAATCGATTACTCGAAGATTTGTTGCGAAACCCTTCTTGACTTCCAATACTCTGACGAAACATTTTGCATCTTTCACATACCATTGCAACTTTTGCTCATGCAATGAAATGAACTTCAAGAATGAGAAATTACGCTGTTTAAAATTCGTGAAAAAGCGCCCAAGTTTCTTAGCAACCAATCGCAATAGCCAAAAACTCACATCTTTGAAACTCTTCAGGTGCTTCACTGCAGTGGATTTATGCTGTACTAGAGCCACTCAGACTGAAAAGCTGGGTGGAAGTTCCCGAGTTAGGGAAATTAAATGAGCTGCATGCTCTCCAGTACCGCAAGGGTTTATCAAAAACGCAGCTCACGTTTCCAAGCTGTCTCAATCAGAGAGTTCCGGCCGCAGGACGTGATTTGGCGGTTGGCATAGCTAGGATTATTGCGCCAGAGCACCGGGAGCTGCTCTGCAAACTGCGCTGCATTGTCGACTGAAATTGAGAGCAAAAATTGCACATCTTATTTTAGAACTGCGTCAGTTACGAGGATTGACACCTGAAAGGGCTGTACGAGTGACACTACTGCTCGAGTACGCCAAGTGATAGACCTGTAGGAAACACCGGGCTTCTAAAAGAGATGAACTGGTTTTGCAAATGGTTCAACTCAACAAGGCTAAGGAGAGCCCTTCGCTAGGAAACTACAACTGTACAGTTATGTTGAATGTAACTTTAGAACAATTTTCTTAATGTTTTCAATGTTCCGACCACAGAAGGAATCCCTGGTGTCAATAGGAAGACGCAACTGAACATTTAAATATTGTATAGACCCACTGAAAATACATTCAAGAACAGTAGAGTACTGAATCTTCTTTGACTTTCGACCTTAATAATGCTTTGAGTGCTGGAGCTTAGCATTCAGTTCATCTAATGATGTTCATACGAGTTACATTATGTGCTGTGGTTTTGTGGCAAAAAAAATGCAACAGAACAAGAACGTTCATAATTATGAATATTTTTCAAGTACCTAAAGTTAACGGAACATTTGTATACAACACCACGAAATGACTTACACGCAGTCGTAAGGTGTAATCTTAATTTTGAACGATGTAAGAAGTGTGGTAAAATTACATATTTGTCCTCTATTCGAATTGTTTTCAAAATGACCTCGACAGGTAAAATTCACGAACTAGACATCACTGTATGAATTTTACAAAACGGGTTTCAGGGCACAGAAGAGAGCACACTGTAAATTCAATAAAGACGTATCGGAAAACAATTGCCGGAGGGGTTTCTAATTTAACTTGGAAGGAAGAAATCAGTATTTTTCACCGCATTTCGAGGCTTAGGCAAACCTCTTCGCGTGATCAAGCCGCAGTCGAGGAGATTGTATTCGGTTGAATTTAGCGAGGCGTTCCAATTCAGTTCACATTCCGGCAACTTGTGGCATTGTTTTGGAGCGGCGGCGCTGCGTGATTCTCTCCCCACATGGGAACTATACGCTGTGTGTCTCTGCTGATTCTGCTCTCTCGTGCAAATGGTGGTCGGGTGCGCAGCGTTTGGGTGAACTATGTTGTCAGTTTTTCAGACGAGGTATGTTTTTGTACTTATACGACCATGAGTGGAGAAAATCGAATTTCAGGTGCCATATAATTATGCACTTGAAATTTTAGTTGAATCGTAGTCGCAAATTTATTTCGAATTCATTTAAAAATTCAAAGGAGAACATTGAGAGTTACCCATTAAGATTCTAGATTAGATTAGATTGTGCTCGTAAGTTAGTTTAAGCCTCCCTAACCGCTACAAAAGAGCGTATCGAAGAGAGGAAGGGGGAAGGCACCATTTAGTATGGATATTAGGGAATGCGGAATCTATGCAGAAGGGGCATAGAAACAGCAAGTTGGGAAAGAAGTTCACGTAACAAGATAAAAGTTGAAGAAGAAAGTAGTATGTGCTGAAAAACAGCACAGAAGTGAACCGAAAAAAGATGGTCCTTAACACAGCAAAAAATATATTATTTCAACAAAAAGAAGGCCTACCTAACTCTCAGCTCGGGCCCTCACACATTTTCCTCGTGGGAGCGCTAATTCCCATAGATACAGTAGTTGTTTCCCCCCTGAGGGGAGAGCTACCCATAAAATCATTTTCAATTCCTTGTGGAAATCATTTATCAAGATGAACATTTTTTATTCTATTTCCCTATAAAACGTTGACAAAAGACTCAGATCAATGACACAAGACTAGATCCCTGACACAAGACCAGATCCCTGACACAAGACTAGATCCCTGACACAAGACTAGATCCCTGACACAAGACTTAGATCCCTGACACAAGACTCAGATCCCTGACACAAGACTCAGATCCCTGACACAAGACTTATATCCCTGACACAATTAACAAAAGACTCGAAGAGTGCATAGCTAAAAATAAACATCACTTCGCTGACGTTATTTTTGATCCCCAAGACTTTGCTTTTGTGACAATTGCCACACACCTCTTAAATGACATACCATCTACATGATGTTGGATAACGATGAATTTCAAAATGTGAGCTGTTATAATTTAAAATCATGAGGTTTTGCCGCTCTCCTCTGTAGGAATTGAGCATTACTGTGTGCGTACATTCCTTTACTTTTCTCCCAGACAATTTAGAAGCATTCGACTGCATCCATGAACACAGTTTGAAACTTTCGACAACTTGCTTCAACATTTTCTCAGAAACTTCTAGTATTTTTTTAAGCTCTACTCGGAATCTTTCAAGCACAATTTTTTCCGCTCGATTTGGGAAATGTTCCCTCTTCCCTTCAGAATCCGTGAGAAAATTTCATTTAATTCCCACAAACATTGGTAGGAAGCATTCTGTTATTTCCTTGCAAATTGCTTAGAGACGTTCGAATATTTTCGAGCCTTGCTTGGGAACATTTCAGCATTTTCTCTGGCACTGTTTTCAAATTTGCTGCTGTTTTTTATGCCCTGTTTCGAACCTTTCCGTTATTCTCAAATTCTAGCACGGGATAAAAATCCATGGGAGCGCTTACCAGATTTGGAGCACCTTGATCCACTCAGATGACCTTCGGAAGCTATTGCACGGGTCAGTAGATCGTATTTATGGGCAACAAATTCGAGCACAGCGTGTTCCAAAAAACGGGATACGAGGGAATAGACTCGGAGTACAAACACTTCTTAAGAACCCGATATTTCCGGGACGCCTGCGAACAATACTGCACAAGCCGAGGAGAAACATGGCAGACTCGCGATTCTACACTTTACACTAGAGTCCACCAAAGTACGTTTGCTTGAATAATGCCGTATTTTGTAGTCAGTGTAATGGAGGCCGTGTGAACTTTCATTAAGAGCTAGAAAACTGCACCGAGCGCGGTAGCGCAACTTGTCGCGTTCCAGTTTAGAAATGCATGAGATCATTTTGCACCCCAATCTTTTAGGGAATCTGAATGAGAAAAGATCATCGCAGGAAACCTCGACTAACATCGCTGGAAATTTTAGAAGGCTATGCCCAGGAAAAAAGTGAGAGGGAAGTTATGCTCAGGATATCACGTCACGAGTCAGTTCGCGAATGACATCAAGCAGAATCCAGTGCCTCACTTGTAATTACGCTCAACCATAACAAATAACTTTTCAGTACACACGTAAACGAATCACCTTTAGCTATGAACAGTTTTTCTGCTTACTCCGCTCATTCACAGCGTGAAGGCAGATGAGGAAACAAAGGTGAGTGATAGAATGCAGAAGTAAAGCTGGCAAGCCATAATTTTAGAGGAAAACGAGAGATCTTATGCAAATCAAATTATGGTTGATCAACAAAGAAATCCTTCAAGTTCATTGCGAATTTAAAAAATTTCCTTTATATCATTCTTTTACTGAATACAAGTTTTTGGTACGAGTCTCAGTTCTTACATCTGTTAATTAAAGTTCATCGCTTCAACAAGATCTGAAGTTGAACCTCACGCCACGGGACGCTGGTTTCCAATTCCACTTACATCCTGACAAAAATAGCTTCCACTTAAAAAAGGATAAAGCAGTGAAGCCCATATTTTAAGATCGGATTGTCTATTTTCAGGCAAATAAAAATTTCTCGCGTGATGCGTACGCGCATCGACGTTCGTAGAAATACCGTGAGGCAACATTAACGCAAGAGTAGCAGAGCACCGTGAAGATGTTTTCATACCGGTAATTTGCTGACTCATCTTCCCCATTCAACAATATGCAGTCATGCTGAGAAGTGCAGTGCAATTATTCGTGATGATGATTTTAAAAATGATTGAGTTCTTTCCATGATTTTGAACTTAGGATTTTAAAATCTTCGCATATTTGTAAGGAAAAAACAATTTTAAACACGCTCAGCTCGTATCTCCTTGATATTTAATGCATTACTGCCTTTTTTTGTATAATCTGAAAATTATTATCGATTATATTTTCATGCATGCGTTGACTGATGATGGAGCTGGACTAATTTTATTGGCATTTTCTTCGCTTTTAAATTTTTAATAAAAATGGTCCATAGATCCTCCTGTTGAAACCACCTCATCCCCATTTATTAGAAGTCGACTCACAGGATCGATGGGCTTCCGAGGTTTGCCGTCCTTCCTGCAGCACGGGAGGCAGTCCTGCCACCTCGCTACGCTTCCTCGCACGTCGCGCAAAAAAAGACCAACTGAAGCAAACTTTAATGTAGACATACCGACAACGAGCGCACTTCAAACTCCGTAGGATCTCTAACTCGTTTGACATCAGCGTTCAGCAGAAGTAAACACAGTAACCTCGAAGTTGCCTTGTCTATCCTATGTTCGCGTAGCAGATTCTACGCGGGAGCAAGTGAATATGATTGAATTGTGTCACTTAAGGACTAAGTCTGACGTCACATTGCTCCCCAAATTTATTACCGCAAATCCCCTCATCACTCTCAACTCATCGCAGCTCAGGAGTTTCATTTTTTTGCAACGATGGTGGCTGATTTCGAACACGCACCGCAACTAAAATAAACTGCAGCTCATTGTAATATAGAAACATCATTCATTGACAATTACATTTCACGCCAGAAATTTTAAGAAAACTTTCTTTGAATGCTTCTCGCTGTATTGCCTTATAACAAGAGCGAAATGACAGTCACTGAACACAGGGCAACGCTGCTCAGACTGCGTCAGCACTGCAGGTCCGCACAGCACGCGCCGCACAGCATCTCCGGCGACAGTGGAGCGGCTTATCTTATCTAGCGATAACAAACTTTTTAAAGAGGAAAGTTTCAATCAATAAAACGAGTTCAAACCTTAAGAATCTTTATGTAAATACTCCCCAACAAGTACGATGTCTGCTAGTTATGATTCAAGCGTTGTGCCCTCATCTGCGCTGCCTTGTTCCAATAGACAAAAAAATTTCAAATGCTCGAATAATGATAATAATAATATGTACGTGAATCACTCGTTCGGCGTTTTACGCAATTTCCTGACATATCTCTACTAATTCTAATATTCATAACATCATCGCTCTTAATGAACTTATAAAACATATTTTAGCGTTGTAAAATTGTAAAGCGCAATTTTTCTCTTGACAAAAATACAAGTAGTACTCTCATGAATGCGCTGCTTTCGACCTTCTTGAATTCTTATTATGATGAAATTATTTAAATATTACATTCCTAAGGATATGTTGCCATATCAGATAGTTCAATCGTTTGATCACGGTAAACGTTTTTTCTGTCAATGAATTCACGGCTCTTGGAATACAGCATCCGGAACGAAGAGCTCTTGGTGATTTGTTTAGCGAATTTGAACGATATCAGGTACATATAGTTGTTTAACGTCTTGACAACAAATTTAACCTCAATAAACTAACAGCGCGATTATCATTCAATGATTGATTAAAAAAATCATCAAAATATTCGACATAGAATGAAAATATAAGCATCCACACTAACCATTTTTTATTCGTGGTTATTTCACCACGATCGCCCCTGGCTTGCCTTCCCTATCCCTCGTGTGGAAAAACCAAAAATTTTCAGCACGTGCATCTCTCACGCAAGTGCATCCAACTTTAATAACAGAAGCGCTCTGTCTGCTGCTCCACTGCATTCAGATCCTCAGATCCTTTTCTTGGTTTCCTACGAGTTAATTGAAACGTTTAATATGCTTGAAGAAAAAGATGGCGGAAGAAGCGGACTACAGCCAAGGTTACAGAATTCATCATGACGTTTAACCCTCTACCGCCTAATTTTTCTACTCATATTGTCGGTATTATAACCACCGTTATTAGACGTGGCTCTAGCATCAGGTTGTCTCCAACATCACATTAGAGACGAACTGCAACTAGGCAGTGAACTTCAAAAAATACATAAGAGCATCTACTTGACGAGAAATAAAATATACGAGCAGTTTTATTGAGTGTACCCTGTGGGGAACGTGAGGCGGTAGAGGGTTAAGTTCCTTACGAAATATAAAGAATGCGTTAGTGGTAACTGACTGTTAGTTTAGTCTTCGACGATCGGCAGTTTGTCCTTCTTACACAACGTTTAATTTAAGCAGAAACTCAACTTGGCGCAATATGGCCAGCAATTTTTGAGTCAAATTTGTGCTCTCGGGTCTCGCAAAAAGCTCGTAGTTGAGAGCGTTTATACGTGAAGAATGCTACCGTGTCGGCGTTGAAATGTTGATTGAACACAGAGATAGGCCACGTGTCAATTGAGGAATAAACTTAGTTCGCGCAGCGCATTTATGAAGCAAATATATTGTAGAGAGATAGAAAAGTCATTTTCTGCAGAAGCCTTGCATTAGTCACAAAATATGATCGTTTGAGATATATTTCTACAGATCTTGGACAAAATTTGAAAACTGTTCATTGCTTTTCTCTTGAAGTCGCACTTTTGCACAACTCTCCAACTGCGGCAACTACGTTCACGGAACATCACTGAATTATTCACACCACGCAGAGTTTCATATGCACAAATTCATACCCCTATAAGTTTTTTATTGCTAAATATCGAGCACGGGAGTTCCCCACTGGAGTGTTTTGATGTCATTTTTGTCGTGTTGGTTTTCAATTACTCTTGCGCGTTCGCTTCAAGTAGAAACGCGTGGTCCAAAATATTCCTCAGAACAAAGGCTCAAGACTAAGATCTTTCCTCAGCAAATGCTCAGAGTTAAAAACTCCAAAACTTTATTCTCGTCGAGAATCTCTGAAAAATGTTGAAGCATAAGAAAGAAGGGGCAGCCAAAAGAATTTCAATGAATTGGTATTATTAATCCTACAAAATTTCCAGTATTCGCCCGGAGAAACATAAACATAAGTTTAAGAACTGTATCTCAGAAGGGTATCTCCAAAAATTATCTTTGGAACGTAAGGACAATAGTTCACGTATTCCTTTTTCCTGTCTAGTGTTGCCTGCGAGTGATAGGTACGAGGTACAAATCGGCGGGCCTGGTACCTCCACTGGTCCCAACGACCTCCATTTCCAGGACTCCATCATTCAGGGAGGACAGAGCGCGTCTGAGGTCATGTCCAGAACCCTTCGCTTAATTGAGGTGCATCTGAGTGGCACGGCCGGTTACAGTATCGCTGTTGGATGCGTCTCGAATGGACGGCCGTTAAAGAAAAACGGTATTTGCCTCGATGTCTTATAGTTAGTGTGATTGTGCGTGGTAGGCGCTATTACAGAGATCCCTTATGAAGTGAGTGATTTCTTTAAATATAGACACAAAATACTAAGTGACAATTTCTAAATGAAGGTCAACATGAACTCGTATAATACAACATTACTCATGCACAACCTCGTAAAAACATCGTTCTTGATTTCGCGCAAGAAATGTATAGAACGATCATCAGTTGGGCATTACTTTTCAGCTCATTATCATGACTATTTCCAAGAAAATATGATAAATGATGTAAAATCTGCGCAATTTTTTCCCTATTTTCAAATTCGAGTAGGAACAAAGAATTCATTTCGTAAAACATGACTATTAAATGAGTCAAATGAATGAAAGTTTTGGTAGTACAAAAATCAGCCTAAAGAAAACTTATTATTTGTCCTAGTAATACTTCCCACGGCGAAGCTCTGCCTAGCTTAATTCAACCGAAGTATTTGACGTGTACGGGGCAGTGCAGTTTTTAATGGATTTCAAACTTATCCTAAATAATGCTTTTGGCCGTGAATGAAGTGTCAAAAGCTTAGGAATCTATATAAATAGAAATACGGAACACAGCTGTTTTCTAACGGTCCTCCTGAAATATCAGAATGAATTTCCAATTCAAGTGTTCAAGACCAAAACAAGTGTTCAAGTGTTCAATTACTAATTCAAGAGACCAAAACTATAAAGTACGCTGGACCATAAATGGACACTCGCATATTTAAGCTCTGTATCTCACAGCAAAAAACTTAGCTGCTACAAAACTACCCGCATGTTATCAGGTGGTGCGATAAGTAACGAAGGTAAACAGATTTTACTGAAGCTCACATACGTTAAGAAATTACTACAAAATTCCAAGTAAGAACTCAATTTCTCACCATAAAGGAAGAAAAGTAAAACCTGCACACTCGTAACACGCAAGTTGAAAAGAGCTGTAGTCGAGAGCGGTGGCAAACTACGGACATCATGCATACCTGTGGCGCCTTCCTGCTCCTTAGACGCTCAGAAAAAAGCTCTGAACTTATGGTCCGAGAGCACGCACGCCAACGATGCAAAAAACAGAGAAAAATGCCGAGAGCTTCAAACTTTTGCAGTAATAATAGCAGCCCACAAAAAATGGACTGCAAAGCCAAACAACGCTTGTTTTCAACCTAAAACAACAAATAGGAAGTTCCGAAATAGAATGAGTTGCCATCAGTTCCTGTCAGAAATGTTTAGCGCCGTATATATGTATGAACAATGGATAAAAACCAAATAAGATTACCAGACAAAAGCCCACCAAGATGCAAAATCCTCGACGGGTGACGGGCGGGCAAAACTGCTTTAGGTTAAGAAGCGCAAAATCCGCGCATATTTTAAGTGTTTTCGCTCGTGAGAGTGAAATGCTGAAGCTAAGAAGAATAAGAGCTTGTGAAAGACGCCTTTTGTTCAATGTAAGCTTAGCGCTGCGTTAAAAGGAATCAGTCTGTTACAAAAACAACTCATAACTACTGCGGCATAAAAACTGAGTCTGAATGACAAATAGCACCTCAGAAATATCCCACAGAAATCCGTGTTGCTGCTCGAGCTTGTATCGCTCAACCAGCCCTGCGCTGTCAGAAACACTTCATTTTTTCGTGGTGGAGCCCACATGAAGTTCAGGTAAACAAAGACGTCTGACAATCTGCCAGCGACAAACTTGCACCTTAGCTTTTTGTCGGACACAAAAGACTCGCCTTACAACATTGACATGTCAGGAGCTGGTGGCAACGATTGGCCGGCACCTCGTCAGCTTGCAGAGCGCGAATCAAAGAACTCTTATAGTTTTACCAAGGAATCCCTACTATTACTCGAGTTGGCAAGATTTTTGAACATTCGCCACCATTGGACGGGAATATTCGGTCACTTCGAATTTTCTATCCTAATCACTGGCGCCTCGACCGCAAATTACAACTTCACGGATGCTAGGTTTTTTGCAAGTTAGTAATGAAATTTGCTTGATCATGGATGTAAATTGTAACGGATCTACTACATTGATGTTTGCCAATACTTTATTTGTATTAAATTCTCATAAAGACATACAATAACAGTTTTATAATCTTGATATTTCGTTGGGAGTTTTCTGAGGAATCGTAAGACACACAAAAGGATTCGTCGCTCGACGAACATTGCGTGAAGGTTTTAAGGTGCGCTAGTGATTACGTGAAAGCTTGGATGTTTGCAGGGTTTTCAATTAATGAATGGATGGTAGTGCGCAAAAAACACACCTGTGTATCTGTTTCCTGGGCCTTCAAAGTGGTCTTTCAAAAGGGAGTCTCAAAGGAAGCTACGGACTTGTTACGAGTAAGCCCGTGTTGATAAATTGAGGTTTTCCAAAAACATATACTCGTCTGTCTTAACTTGTAGTTTGACGCTCGTCTCCCCATTGCCATAGTGAGTTGTAGTTTGACGCTTGTTTCTTCATTCCGTTTACCAACACAACAAAAGGACATAAGGGATCACCAAGTCCGAATAATTGAAAAATATTAGCACAAAAAATGTGGCTTTCTCGATAATGTCGAACTGTGTACAGTGGATTTCTAAGCTACATTTAGCCGCAAACTTTTTTATACACGATTTATAGATATTAAATTATTCATGCTGTGCAGCATCTTAGGATTAATCGAGGAAACATCAGAACGGCTTGGGGAAGTCTGTATTACCAATACACTCGCCTCGTATTTTTGTTGTTCAAGTCATCAGAAAATAATTACGGTTATTTTGTGTTTGCTAACTTAATCAAATCGTGGGTGATTTACATAACACGCAAGTAAATGAAACTTAGGAAAGCAGAGATTGATTTTGTCATCATTTTTTTAGATCGGGTACACTGCATGCGGTAGTAATAAAATTAAAAAGAAGGAACTAAGCTCAATAATTTAGACCCTCTTCAGAGCGGAAATTAATTTATTTATTTATAATATTTATTTATAGTATTTGATTTACGATCGGGTGTACCAACACTTACGATGGCTGCCTTTTTTTCATTCTGAACAGATACACAACTCAACATATTGGCATCATAAGAATTTAGTCCATCAAAAGAACAAGTATTCAAATTGATGACTAGACAGTTAGACTCAACATTATGGAAAGCTGAAAAGCATTTCGAGATATTTTAAAGGAGCGGAAAAGAGTGTTGAATGCTTTGATTTGAAAAAAGCTTGTTTCAAAAGTTGCTAAACCTAAGAATTTGTAAGTTTTCTAATTAGGCTACAGTTAAAACGCAAATACTTCAATAACACTTTTCATGAAGTTAATATAGAAGATGAACAAATACTTTTTAATGCTAGGTATGTAAACATGAGCCCACTGTGTCTGAGGATATGTTGTAGAAGAATTCTATTATTTTGAAAAATTATCATTAGACGATAAATGCCGGTCACACAAGCACAAATCAAGACAAAAAGAAACTTAATGGCCGTTTACTCATACGAATTCACCAATTATTCAAGAGTACAGTGGCTGCAGATGACTGTGATTAGAAGAAGAAAGCTAAATTTCTTCCAACACTGATTCATACTGACATCATGGTAAGAATAATTTTAAAAATTGTGGAAATACGATGTCGAGATTTTGGCAATAGATTTTGTGGATATATTTATTATGCTTAAAAGAGAAGAAAGCGCACAAGCGCACATGTACAATCGAACTGTGAGCGAACGTAAATGCTGATGTGGTACTGATAAGAATACAATTATATAAGGTTATCAGTACATCGCTGTGAAGGTATCTCAGTTTGACCTTAATAACGTCGTAAACGGTCTTATTCAGATTTTCATGCTAAAAGCTGTTCGTATTATTCTTAAACAGTGATTAATGCTTTGTAGCCCAAGTAGGATGTGTCCGTTTCTATCGAGGGCTGGAGTGCATGCTTTGAGGTTATTCAGGAAAAAATTTGTCATCAAAATCATTCCACTTGTTGATTTTATGAGAAATTCACACGGGTCACAAGCGAACACAATACGCACGTTGAATGGTATTTTGAAAACATCATGGAAGTGAATTGCATACTTCTTTCAATCGATTGTCCATTTCAACATCCGAAATGAGAGTTTTAATTAATTATTTGCAAAGATCGAAGCAAAAAGAGGCATAATAACGATAATGCTTGAAATAAGTACAGCCAATGTACCGTGTAGTGCAAGTTGGCACCTGAAATGATGACATAAAGCGGCCCATAGACGATCAATTTAATTGTCATAATCACTCAATATATTAATGAGATTTTTTGTTGCCCGCAAAGTCAATTAATTGACAGTTGTCAATCAAGCCCACAGACGATCAATTAAACTGTCAATATTCATCATTGTCAATTACATTGACAATAAAATTGACCGTCTATGGGCCGCTTAAATCGCATAGACGTCCCGCAGAAGCGCAGTGACGCAAGGCGGAGTAGAGCACTCGATCCATGTAGGCGTGTTTAGTATTATAAGACAGAAGTTACGCCTACAGCGTTGACTAGCTAACACATCTTCAGTGTGTGCAGACGGAGAGAATATCCTGACTTAGAATTGGGAAATTTTGGCCGAGGAGCATCGCCCTGGCGTATCCCGTAAGCCGGGCTAAAAGGAAGCGCTTCACTCATCTTTAAGCTGCCCCCATACAAGCTGCTGCTTCATCCCATTTCAAAGGAACTACGTTATGTTGCGACTTGAACGCAGACTCTACGGTCCAGTAACGAAACTAAAGTTCCACATTTACTGTTATTAATTGCTACTTTTTCAAAAGTGTAGTGGAATGAGTGGACTCGAGAGCCACATCTTTACAGCGGACGAGCATCAGGCATTATAAGCAAACTTTTAAGCCTTTGGAATACGGACTCATGAAATCAAAACGTTCACTCTGCATTTAGGAACGCTATTTTGAGCCGGTCCATTATTTTCAGATTGCTTTTGGCGTTAAAGAGGTAGCTCCACAGGCGTCTGTAAAAGTGCCAGTAATTGTAGCTAATAGAGCAACCATTAGCCTTGAAGCTCAATTATACTCAAAGCTGAATTACATCTCTTACAATTCTGCTCAACCCTAATCGTTATTAATTACAATCGTGGCAATATCGCACGAGTTGGTAGTTCAGGTAATTTCAGCTACGCGTAATTTTGAAATGTCGTCCTCAAAGCACGCGACTTTCCTAAAACACACGTCCCAGGATTCAGGTATGTACTTGCATTAATTGTCGCAAGGGAGCATCGTCGCAGTCTCTCGTACAACACCGAGCAAAGACATTTGAAGCTCTCACTCCTAATTGTTTTAAGAGCATACCTTGCCCCCTCCCTCACGCGTGTGTGCAGGCTGTTTCTCTTCGCCTTTACGTGCGCTAACAGGTAGTTTCTTTTCATCTCTATACGCCCTTAGGTTGTTTTTCTTTATTCTAATGTACAAAGGGCTATTTCTCCTAACTAATAAGCGCGGGCTGCTTCTCTTCACTCATGAGAGCAAACTGTTTCTTTTCACTCATGAGCGCGAAGGCTGTTTCTCTTCACTTTGATGTGTACAGAGGCTGTTTCTTTTCACCTAGACGTGCACAAAGGCTGTTTCTCTTCCTAAGGGAAGAAAGGCGGTTTCATTACTTATCCTCGAGAGTCACTCGTCTCATCAGGCGGTTCATTCGACCAACTTCAGTTACGTGTGTTTCAATTGCAAGGAGCTACGCTCCTATCTTCCCGAATGGAAGGAAATTCCCAAAGTAATCCAACGCAGACGCTTGTCGGGCCGAGATTTGCATTCTCGCGAGCTCGAGTCTAGCATTTGCTTCGTACCCCAAAGGATTTAGTCCGAGGGTGGTTCAAAATGTATTAAATGGCGTTTTGAACTGCTCGCAGTGGAGTAAAGCAGCCCGAGTAAATTTTGCCGCAAATTTAGGACATCTTTTTCAATTCAATTTTTTAAGACTGTCTCCCAGTTACCGCCCTTAAGTAAGTGTTAGTGCGGGCCTCTACTTTAGCAGGCAGGCGAGAGCTCGCTAAAGGATCGTCGGCCACCGAAGTTGTCACAGAATTAGGAGCGACCTGAAGCAGAGTTCCTGGATGCCAAGAGTAACTTTGCAGTTTCAAAAGTAACTCAGTAAGCTGGCATGGCCTGAGCAGATTGATTTTAAAACTGATAATTCGGTATTGATTTTTTTTGGCTGAAAGATTTCAAGTCAGAGTATAGACAGGAGAATAATTTTATAATAGAAGAGATTCAGGGAATTGGAAAATTTTGCACTATTTGGCATTCTATCACCGCGGACGCAGTATACTAGACTGATTTATGTCACTTAAATCGCAAAGATAATAAGAATAGAAATAGCCCAGTATCTTCGTTCATCAGAGCACGATGGAGAATGCATGGGGTTTTAATTACCTCATAACCGATGGCACTTCATCGCCAAGTGAGAGGAGTATCTCTGCCGCTAACTTCCAGCCTTCCCGACTTGCGCATTCCAGAGCGGAACGGGCCGGCCACTTCCGGTCTCGTTTGGAGTCGAGACCTCGGCTGGCTCTCAAGTTCCGCAAAAGCACCTCTGAGGATGACAAGTCCCTCGCTAGCTGTGAGTTAAGCGCCCAAATAGCGCCCTATTAAGAGCAGATACCTTCATTCATTTCACTGGAGGTGGTCCATCGCCATGCGAGGAGATATCGTAAAGCCGCTGGGCGGTAGTCGCTGCCGCGAATTGCTTAGTGCGGTGAACCGCGTGTTGGTCCAAAATTGTTGCCTACCTTAAGCTCACTGCCCAGGTGTAACCTATTCTTTCAAGATTTTTTATCAAAGTACCTAAGTTTGATATCGTTCGCTCTATAATTAATTTTCATTAACAAGTTGAGAGCAGTCGATTTTGCAGCACTCTTTTTCGCCAGTGAAGGAAACTAAATTACGGAGGAGGTTACGAAAACGCCACTCGATGCATTTCCAGTCTGGCCATACACACACTCCTCGGTGCATATTTTGTGCTCCATTAGCCCGAGCACGAGCCAGCGTAGGAATAAAGGACTTATAGTTGATAAAACAAAGTCTATCCTCTGAAGTGAGAACGGCAGAGCGGAGCGTTGAAGCGTGCTCCCTGTACGGAGTGGAAAAGAGATGGAAGGTACTACACACACAGACACGCCGGTGCAAATTGAGCTTCAGTCAGCGCAGTGTTCAGGTCTGGAATCTCGATCAATCGGAGATATTCAGGGCCGCGTGATTGGCGTTGATTTAAGAGAGAGGCCTGGAGGAGCGGCGTTGGCACTGATATGAACTGGCCCAGGGCGGCTTGATATGCTGCATCTGCTGCTGTTGGACCAATAAACGAGAGATAGAGAAGCACGGCGAGGATATTGGAGTGAATTTGTTGGTGACTGCAGGTACGAAAAAAATAACTGGAATTGAATACGAAAGGAAAGAGACGAGAGAAAAATTCAGCTTAAATCCTATGATATTGGGGCCTTATTTGAAAATCATTAGGCTGCTAATTAAACTCCACTGAAAAATGACTAGAATGAGCAAACACTCGCATGCTCTTGATCAAATTATTTATTGTTTTCATGCAGGCATATGAGAATCAGTTTGACAATATGCCTTTACATATGTGTTTGAAAATAATAGGACGTGTAGAGGTGAAAATTTTTTTTCACAAATGAACAATCGTTCGCACGGGACTCTATAAGCTTAGTCGAACTACGAAAATATCAATTTACAAAGATAGAAAAATTACTAATTAATGCTAACGGGTTGATGATGTAACAGAAACGCGACTTTACAAAAGCTTCTCATTTAAAGTCGATACTTTCCGTGTGTGCCAGTGCTTGTAATGCTCAATACTACAAATAAAGGGTGTCTTGAATAATCTGCCAGCACTCCTGGAATGCGATCATTACCTACATTGGGGTAAAATAGAAGCTTGTTGAATGCGGAACGTGGGACTACAGAGAGTCTACTTGAAGAATAAATGCGAGTAAAATCATTCTATTGGAAATATTGGGGGCCTAATTTACTTTGCGCAACGCTGCATCAAATTTTTCATTAACTACAAATTTTCGCATCACTCCAATAAGAGTTACTGAATTCGTATGGCAATTAGTTTACGTTTTGCACTGGAGGCCCTCGTCAACTCCTCATAAATTGAATTTATCTCAATAAATTTGCTGAATTTTAAAATTGAAATATCTTTCGCTAAAAAGTCCATCACTCTTGAATATAAGTAAATGTAAGGTACGAAGAGTTTTTAAATATCCATTTATGTACAGATTCATGGTTAAATTATTATCAAAGATGTCACAGCTGGTTGATCAGCTGAAACGTTCAGCAATCATTATCCCTTGCAGATTTGATTGAAGTTAACAGAGAAGATATTCTTATTGCAGAAAGGGTTTGCTCTGCTGGTCAGAAAGTTTGACAATTTTTAAAGCAAGAGAAATTGTACAATCTGCTCGAAAAATGTGAAAATAACGTTTTGAAGTGGTGTGAGCGACTACTGATGAAACGAATGTTCAAATATTCAAAACAATGAAATCCGTCATTTGCAAGCTGCTTTGCCAAATGAAGTCAACCGGAGATATTTGTCCGCTCTTCAATTCCAAATGACCAGCATAAAACTAGGTCGCCTCGTAATGAGAATTTGATGGTCCCTGTCGACCTTTGATCACTCAGCCATTCTGATTTCAATGTCACTTTGGGAATCAGGCGGGACCGAGGATAGGCAGACTGGTCTTAAGAAGCTTTGGGACAATAAGTGGTATAAATTTTGGAGCAGATGAAAAAAAAAAGAGCTGGAGAGTTTCATTTTTTAGATTTTAAATGGATATCCAGGGAGAAAGGTTTAGAAAGACCTGCTGCAAGCTGGCACGGCGGTCCGGAATGTCGTATTGAGACGAGAGGGATACCTGTGCGACTTAATTAAAGCTACCGTCCGAGAGAAGAGATTGGCCGAGAAAGTATCGAGAACGAATTACTGAAGTATTGGCTAAGCTTCTCGCATTCCGAAACGTGTTTAGAAACACAAATTAGAAAACAAAAAGATAGATATGAGATAAAGTGATCAACAGACTGGTAATTGAAACGAATCCATGCACTGTTCATTAATTTTAAAACCGATTACATATATGCATGAAGAAACATGTGAAAATACTTATTTTGAAAACAAAATTGTTAACTTCGGAATCAAGAGAAACCGTAACAGATCATCAAAGCCTAAATTTCTAGAAGTCACTCGAATGAAAACGTTAGAAATCAGCAAGGGAATATTCCAGTTTTGCCGCGCGTACATCAGGAGCAGGTCAATGTCATTTGAAGCAAGCCGAGATGGTGGCATGGGTGAAGCTGCTCACAATGCTCACGTCTCACAGCCCGACGCCATGCAGCATAATTCGTCTCATGAGGTGACATTTAATTAGCAGCGATGTGGAGCATTCCACTCCGGCACGGTATTGGAAGCTCGGCATTCTGGGCACCGCGACTCTAGCTTGCGTTCGTCCTCCATTTTGAACATTAAAATGAATGTCCAATAGTTCTCTAGTCGCTGCCAGAAGTGGGAATTCGCTTGCGCGATTTCTGTCTCGCATTTTAAAAGAAGTACGAGCCAGCATTTTGCACTGAGCTAATATCGGAGTTAAGTGCAAGGCAAACTTTCACTCCCGGGATTGGACAGGGAAAATTATTTTTCAGTGCTTGACTGTAATAGATCGTGCAAATTTAAAGCGGTAGTTGACTCGAAAACATTTCTTTTTCCATTAGACATTTCTTAAGGGAAACTGAATTCGCTTAATAATTGCTTTATGTTTGACGCTTGATCCTCTCATCCCTTCCTAAAAAAATTGGGAACTTCAGGATTATTCTGAAATAGAGTCAATAGTAAATCTGGCTTCAAAAAATCTTAGAAGGTAGAAATACTTGCTCAGATTCCCTTTATATTGCGAGCATTGCACATCAAACGCAGGCGCAGAGTCGGTCTAGACGGCCACGTTTCCAATGCTCTAAATATTCTTCATCAAAATAACTGCTCGGTTCGATCAATCAAATTTTGATCTAGCTCAATTTAGGGCAGAATTTGCAGTTATTGGGCGCTCAATCTTTCGAATAACCTTAATAGCTCCCAAATCGAAGATTTGTCTCGCCCTCTGTCAATAAAATTCAGCGAAGTGCATAAAAGACCGAGGGGACACGATCGAAGGAGAACAATCCAGCCATCCTGGACAAAAGAAACTCAAAGTGGATTAAATTATGGAACGTTTTGCACGGAATAAACTACTTTTTAGATAAGGATAACCGATACTCGACAAAATCTTACTACCTAAATGGGTTAGAAAATTCCGAGCATCGCAAAATCTTATGCGGCCGAATTTTTCCACCCATGCCCTTTCTCGGCATTGAAACTGCTCGTGTCCTATAAAAAAAACGCTCTATTACTATATAGATAAGGAATTTGTGCAGATTTTCGCGACGCATTCCGAATTTCCCAATTTTATTCATCTCAAAATCATTCTAATAAGTATATGGTTGAAACTAACAAGCATTTCAAGCTATGACTTCCTTGAACAACAAATATGCTCTCCTTACAAGATTTACATCAAGTTTCATTTAGAAGTGAATGAAAAATTCGCAACAGGAGTCACGTAACTGGTAACATATGCTGCGGGGACGTGTTCCTTTTCTGAAAATTTATCAAAAGAATGAATGAACTGCCCCATTTGTCCTAGCGACGGTTCTACTTAACGCTGCAAAGTGGCCACTCTACCTAGCGTCCTGGCAAGGAAAACAACAGACAAGCATGACACTCTACATGAGACGCGACTCGCTCCGTTTTTATGCCTGCAGTAAATTTACTGTAGTGTAGTCATTTTATTACTGAAGTACATCTGTTAGAGAGTAGAAATTTTACGTGTACATTTTTTTAGTGCAGGAATTGTCCGAGCACATTTATCACAGTGTAATCATTGCAGGAGTAAATATGTTGCAGTGTAGTCATTGCTGGGGTAAATATGTACCAGTGTGGTCATTGTTAGAGCGCACGTGTTGCAGACTTGTCAAGGAAGGAATACATTATTGCCGAGTACCTTGCCCCCAATTTCCACTCTCAGATCTGGGCTATACGAAAGGCATAGGCAGCCTATTTCAAGGACGATATAATGTGCTAGATTGCATTTATGTAGCAGCAGTCCACATCGGCGCCAGAGCAAAATTCGAGAATTCTCAGCAAATTAAGCGACATGGCACATTCGAAAAATACTCAATCGCAGGGATTTGAAGCGAAATTTCAAATATTATGTCTGTGAGTGCTCAAATGTTGACAGTGCATCGCTCTCGAAATTATTAAGCTAATGGAAGGAGGCTAAGGAAAATTATTCAGAATAATCTAGGATCGTAATTACTAAGCTCCGCTGAGAGTGAAGGAAGCGTGAATGCTATTCCAGCAATTTATTGCTTTAAGGGTAGCTGCGAGAGAAACGCAGCTCGGCCAAACACAAATCTCTCGTACCGTTCCATGTAAAGGCAATAGCAACGCCCTGTGTTTTCGCATTTGAACGTTAAAATGCGTTTTGTTTCCTGATTTTACCTTAACAAACACGTCCTGCTCCCACGTAAAAACGTTAGCAATACAAGGCCTGTTTCTGTGTTAGAACTTTAGAAACAGGTTATGCTTTCACGTCATGTTTCTTTGGGAAATTTTCGAAACACGAATCATGTTTTGACATTAGAGCAGTAGAAATATGAGCTATGTTTTCGTACTAGATAATTAGGAACAAGTAAGGCTTACATGTTTGAACATTAGAGACACATCATGTTTTCGTACTAGAAGATTAGCATCCCTTCATGTCCCTCATAAAAAAGAGATTTTATGGAGTCATATGCCTCCGACAGCCATGCGCCTCCTATATTGTGGCGACTAAGAAACAAAGAGACTTATCGTTTAAAGAAACAAGTCGACCGAGAGACACCTGATGCAAAGAATAAAGCAAAGTAAAAACAGAAATTGTGTGCCATTAATTTTTTACATGCGAACTTTGGTGATGGCTGGCGCCTCGTTTCAGTTTAGGCACAGGCAGCGCATGAAATGCGACTAGTTTTATTAGCTGAAAAATGTCGGACTATTGCGATAATTTTATTAGAGTTTGGTAACCTAAATGACTTCAGCAAAGCCCGAATAATAAGCGCAAGTATGTTATAATATTCATAGGGAAGTTGGCCACAAGTTTAAGAATTTGTGCGTGCTGGAAACTGTTGTGAGTTTTTCATTTATTAAAAAATTGCTTTATGCTCAATTACTTTCATACTACTAACAACAATCAACAATAATGATGATTTGCAAATGTATAAGAAAATAGCTATAAAATGAAATCAAGTTCAATTCTACTAATCATCATAGTATATAGCCTGATATATTCAACCCTCGAACGTCAGAATTTTCACCGATGTTACTGTAAGCGCAGCCACCGTTGTCAGACACAAGACAGGCACGGGCGTCAGATCCTCACCGAGCGTAAGTGCCACTCAGCAATGAACGTCAAACAACACAACACAGTAAGACGCAAATTTGACGAAAAATACAACGTAAGAGCAGTTTTAGCTAGTGATGATGGGAGTTGTAGAGGGTTTAAATCAGCTACCACCAAGATTGGATAACACCCGGACTCTATTTATCGGAATTTTTTTTTCATGCGTAAATATCAGGCAAAACACTACGAAGGTTTGGTAGAATATAAACATAATTCTTACGCTGGACATTGTTTAACCCTTTCCTTCCCAACACTCTGATTGTTAAGGGAAAAATTTTCTAAGGTAATTTTAGTCATTACCCTGAAATATCAGCAAAATTGTCCTAGCATGTTTTTTTTTCCGCATAAGAAGGTGTCTACTTCCTTTCTAACACGTTGACTACGATTGCGCGTGTTGTGAAGTTGATTTGGTTAGGTTGTGAAAAACAGACTGGTAATATCGATATATTTGCTGGAATGAGTTTCCGTCCTTTGAAAGAAATGTACAAAAATGTAAGAGCTCAATAATATTTTCACGGTATGATAAAATTCCTTCAAAAAAAGTCGCAAAATGGTTTGAAATTTCATATATTTACATTGGTGCGTGTGTGAACAATTTACCTAGTGGTACACATTTGTCCCACTCCGTGGTCAAAGTATTAAATTGAAAAAAAATTTGCAATAAAAATGTATGCCTCCACGCCAAAAAATAGCTGAAAAATCTGAGAAAAAAAATCAATTTACATTTTGCCTTATTTTGTCTGTAAATACATGTTCTTTTAAAAAACTTGCTCAAGTTAAATCAAAAGTATTAAATGTATTGCATAGACCATGAATCTTACACTGAGTGGATTTCAATAGCAAATTGCACGTGTCAAACTTCTGGAGTGTCTAAAACATAGTTGCAGGAATATTGTTAATTGCCCTAATTTTGTCATTTACTTCAAATAATTTCCCACTAGGTGAATTACCCTGAAATTTCGTCAATTTCCCTAAACTGGAAGACGAGTTCACGACGGGAACTGGAGTTCCCGTCGGGAAGCAAAGGGTTAAGATGTGGCCAGTAGCACTTACGCTTGATACGGCAGATTTTTTCAAGGAGTGAGAGGAAGCAGGAAATGGAGAGTTGTTGCAACGACGTGGCAGGGGTAAACCAATGAGAGCTTACGGACTGTGAATGTTAAAGCAAAGTTTAGGAATGCAATTCAGAACCAGGCGTGAATGCTATTGTAAAAATTCAGTACTCTAATGAATGGTCTAACTTGTCTTAGGCTTTCCCTCCATTCGAGTCGGGGAAGAGAGACGCAGCTTCCGCTCTGTGTAAAATTTTTAAGCGAAAACGTGGTAATGAAAATGATTAAAGAAATAATCTAAAAAGGAGAGTGATTATAGCGTGTTGGATTTGTAAGGGAAAAAAGGCCGCTTTTTCATAGTTACATCAGGCGAGATCTCAAACAAACCCCCTTCCATCACAGCTTACGTACAGACTTTGGCACGAGTCGGAGCTCCAGCAAGCCACAAACACGCGAGGTAATTTTACGCTACAAATTGACGCTCTAGTTTCTTTCGCAAACTCTTTGGGCCTAAGGTGAATGTCATTTCCCAGTCCGTCATTGAGCACGAGCTTGCAAATTTATTAAGCTCTCTCAAAAGTGAAGCATTACACGGTCTTTACTGTCTTGCTTGGCAGACACGAGCAGTTTT
The DNA here is from genome assembly GCA_014220935.1 of Platorchestia sp. MABIK. NCBI lineage: Eukaryota > Metazoa > Arthropoda > Malacostraca > Amphipoda > Talitridae > Platorchestia > Platorchestia sp. MABIK. The sequence continues at coordinate 76,622 of JACJUY010001918.1, read as the reverse complement.
TAAAAACAAAGTCACTTTGACCTTATCGGTGCCTGACACGGTACTTGCAATCCAGGCAAGTCTAGCTCTGGAAGGGCGGCGTACATATGCAGGGTGACCGGCATTTGGCTGAACAAACTTCAACATATGTCGGGACCGTTGAAACAAACACGTTTCACTCAGTTACCGTGTTATCGAAAATGACTTATTAAAGAGTTACAAGCACTTGAAATTTTCACATGTCCTCCAAGGTCTCCTGGTATTGCACCCCTAAATTTATACTTTTGTGGACGTTGGGAGAGTTTGGTGCCCGAACCACCAATTCATTCCAAAGAAGACATGATCAGTAGTACTGAAGAAACCTCCGCAAGGGTTAGTGACGCTCACGATGTCTTCGATCGCGTCCGGCAAACTTTGCACCGGAGTTTGCACACCTAGATCGCAACAGATAGACGTCATGTTGAACATCTTTTGTCAACACTTAACTTAATTTGAAAATTTGTTTCTTGAGGTCATAATTATTAAGGCTCATATTCGGCTTCTAGTGCTCATAATGAAAATGCTGCCCTAACTTCTACGTAACATTTTCCTGCCTCAAAGTGCGTATTTTTCCCCAATACGTTTCAAATTTCAAGTCCTTGTAACTCTTTAACGAAGCATTTTCGACCACGCGGTTATTAAGTAAAAAGTGTTGTTGCAATGGTCCCAACCTTTTGTTGAAGTTTTTCAACAAAGTATTCGCAAGCTCTGTCTAATTGTGAAAGCCCGAAATATCTTCAAAGATGGATACGAAAAAGATTTTAAGAGAATGCACTCGTTTTCAGAAATGAGTCAGAAGCTCATATTTGCAAGTGCAGAATGTGTTCCAGGAAAAGAAGTTAAATCTAGAAATACAATGTTCTTCACACTGTAATGGAATTCACGTCCCAAAAATAGTAGTCTCTCTCACGCACTGAAGGCTGTTTATTTCGCCGAGAATTATTTAGTGAAATGTCGCGGTCTTTGAACCGTTACTCTAATCCTCTTATTTACAGCATTTCCGGGAAAGATTTACCGCATTAAGCCAAGCAAATTCAATATTTTCCACCCGAGTTTGCAAAAAATTAATTCTTGATAAATGATTCACTTTGAACACTTGCAAAACGAGCAATTTCAAAACGAAAATGATGTTTTTAGTTATTCTGTTAAAAAATGATGAAATATGATGAAATATGACTAAAAAATGATGAAATATGACGACTAGGTCCTCTTCAAAGATAACATTCCATTAAACAGAAAATAAATAAAAAATTATTTGTAAACTATCCTTCATGCACAGACTCTCTGGTACATCACGGCTCCAAGCAGCTTCTTGCGCATGGCTCAGGTTGGGTTTGAGAGAATAAAACAATGTTGAACTATTTTCCCGAAAAAAATTTGACCCACGTGACTTGCTCTTGTGTTAGCCAATTCAATAGCAATGTTCTCTGATCAGCTATTGCACACGCATGTAAAAATATATATGGAAGCATAGTGACACATTGGTAATTGCATCTACTCCTCAGCGTTTGTTTAATCAATATCTAAGACATTCGATAAGATTTTATATTACAGCTCATTTTTTATGTTATTTTTTTCCAGTTGGTTGAATTACACCTCTCTCAAAGCACTCTGTTTGATTCACCGTATTACGCATTTTTCTGATATTCCAATTTTAATGCACGATTGCAAGGCTCAGGTATAAATTTCCCAAGACAGTACATTTTAAAACCCAGAGAATTTCAGTAACATTTGGACAATTGGAAATATTTGTTCTTGATCTTGACGGATACGCAGGTGAGTCACTATGGAATATGAAAAAACAAAGACTTAATAATTAAAGAACTTACCTTGCCACAACACGAAAATTAGAAAAATGCTCATATGTTAAAAAATCATTTACACGCAAACATTCTTCATTCAATTCTGTGAGATAGAATGAAAAAGCATGAAAACACGCTAACACTTTCTGAAAGGTCTGACTTGCATTGAAAGTGAGTACTACAGCTCGAGGAGCGCAATTTGTCAACGAATGACGCGTAGTGTTGCTAAATTTCAAGATGGTCAACGAAAAGAACGAGAACAAATAAACATATGAGATCGTCATGTTCAGGGTCCTGATTTAATTATTTTCTGATCAAAATTTAAAATTTAGCCATTCTTCAAATGAATTTCGGGAGTCAAGGCAGAAAAATTATCCGAGGAGCCCTGGTCATGACTCCCTCACGGGGGCACGAGAGCAAATTGCCGGATTTGGGCACTCGGGTTCAGATTTCATTTTCAAATGAGTAGAATTGGGGAGTTACATCCATGAGCCGAGAGCCCAATAATTATTGTACTCTCCGAAATTCCATCCACGTATTCAAATCACTATTAAGGGATCATTTCGGATTAATGATTATAATTTAAAGTGATCGTTTGAATCGAAAACGAAGAAAATAAAACCCTTGTTATAACTTGTTAAGTGTTCTCTTATGATATTAACATCAAAAATAACACAATAAGTGCTATTTCTACGCCTGTCCTATATAAAGATTGTTAAATTTTCTACACAGCATCACTGTTCTGAAATTGCTGTAGGTAGAATAAACGTACAAGAACTTCCTAACCTTCGAGAAACTTCAATAATTTTTTCTGGTCTCTTCTGTAACGAGATGGTGAGCTCAGAATCACGGGGACATGCTAAAGTGAGTGCGTTAGGTTTGCATAGACCAAGTCATGGTGCAAGGCATGATGTGATGCGCTCAACAAAGAAAAATGCGTGGCATGATGCAAAAAGAGTTGAACACGATTCCGTTTATACGAAAACATCACATCAAATGTCATTTTATTAACTGTGCATTAAATAAACTGTAATAATGCAAGTCATCTTATCATTAATTTCAAAAATATTTAGAGCTCTACATGACACAAAATGCATGTGTGCATCTGAGGACAAAAGAGAATATTTCGAAGTGTCATTAAGTGGGTAAATGAAGAACATTCGGTCACTCATATAACAAGGCATAAACCCATCATGGTGAGGCACATTATAAAAAGACCATAAATATAGAGAGCACCATTAAAATATTCGACAGTAAACAGTTGCACATTTATTAAAAGTAATGCAAGCGTTAGGAAATTATACTGTGCAGTGTACAAAGTGACAATGTGGGATATAAATTCCCTCTGTACAAATGAAATCAATAAACATAGATAATTTTTACAGCTACGAAAACCAGAAGTAAAACGTATTAATAGTAACATGAAGTAGTGGAGTATACTCATGGTCTAAAAATCAACAAATATGCACAAGCGGTTCAAGTTTGTCCACCGCCACGCTGGGAAAGACTAAAAAAACACTTCTGAAATTCGTAAGTTTTTAACATAGGACCCAGTGGGATTCTGTGAACATGCCATTCTGAAGGCAATGAGCGAATGAGTTTAAGAAAGACATCAAAAAGCGACCAAAGTGATAGAAATTGATGTCAAATAAATTAATTTATAGAGCCTTTACTAAAATTGAATGACTTCATAGCCTGTAAAAGTTAAAGGCCAATTAAAGGAAATTACACAATTCACGTTTTATGGAGAATGTATAGAGCCAAAATGAACAGAGAGGCCTGCATGGAAAGCCAAATTAGGGAAGCTCCTTTATGTGTTTGATCTTTCGGTCCAAGAAATGTTAGATTTACTTTCAGTTCCAAATGAAGAAAATTTTTTTAAGTCTTTCACGCAGCGTTGAGGTCGAGAAGCAGCTCCAAGTACTCAATGATGTGCGTATGTAAGGCCTAATATAGAGTTACACAAAGAGCTCGCTCTTCTCAAGTGAGGGTCAAATTATGTTTTATATTTTGCGTATCAAGGATATTTAATATATGCATGAAAAGTGCCCATCTATGATGAGGCAGGTATCGCGAAGCGACAATGAATATCATCGCCCGTTGACGGCCGCCATGACAGGCACTGGAATGGCAAGAGCTATTAAATACAGGAAAAGAGCGAAAAAGAAACAGAAGAGATAGGAGAATAATATCAGCACTACTGAACAAATGTGAAGCGAAAGCGAGCGTGGCTTATCTGCAAAGGAAGCAACTCGGAAAATGAGTAAATTTGAAGCAGAAGCGAAGCAGCGGTCAGCTCAAGTCAGACTGTGTGCATCCATCAATTAGACTTGGCATAGATCAGGTCACGTAATCAAGGTCCTTCATGTCTAAATCTCGTGAAGAAGAAGCTTTAAATATTTCATGAAGAAAATAAATTTTAGTGAGTACGTAAGAGAAAAATACGAGACAAACGGGGTCAAATGGTTTCAGTGCAGCAAATGTGTTCAAAAGTAAAGCTGAAATGATCGTGTGGATTAGAATGCGGGTTGGTTGCAGTCTAAAAGGAACTCAGGGGTAAAGTTGGTCGCAATCTCGAGTTCCTGTAAATGTGAATAAACTAAACTTTCACCAAATGAACGATAACAATTTAGCATTTTTTTGACGACAATTTCAGGACATTCAGAGTAAGGAGGATCGTCTAGTAGAAGTTGAAGTCTTGTGTGTACGTGGCTAACGAGCAGGCTGTTGCTGGCCAAGGAAATTATAACAGATGCGCTTGAAGCATGCGGGAGCGATGGAGCAATGCGGAGCAAATCAACATCAGGAAATGGGAAACTACAGGCTCGAAAAATATGATCAAATGAATTATATGATTGAAAATTATTCATGCTGCGGCGCTGAGAGTGGGCGTCCCAAGCGATGATTGAGTAGGATATTTTATTTTAAGATTGCTATGGTTTTGTAATTGTTATATAAAACCTCCCTAATCATCGACAGTGCTTCCATGAAATGAAGGAAAAATGCAGTATTTAGCATGAAATCTGTGCTCTAAGTGTGTCCATACAGCACGCATTTCAACTGCAAGATTGTGAGAAGTTTTTTAAATAAGATAAAGCTTGAAGAAAAAAAAAGATTTTTGCTGGAAAACAGGACGGCATGCAGTGAACCGAAAAAAAGACAGTCCGCACTAAAACAAAAACCTATTCTACTTCAACGAACGGAAGGCCAACCAAATGATTCGTTCGGGACCTCGCATCTTTCTCTGGAGCGCTAATTCCCATAAACACAATAGTTGTTTCCTTCTGAGATAGTAAGTGAGTGATCTAATGCTATTCACTGAGCATTAGGTTTAATAAAGTGCCTATTTTACACATGCATTGTGTATTTTGAAAAAACCAGAGGGAAAAAGATACTTATGAGTACTAACGATGGATTTTAAATAACAACGTGGTTTTAAACCTTGTAAGTGTCTGCCAGGTCATACTTTGATGTTTGGGTTATACTTTTCAGGGTTCAAAATTTTTATAGATACAAAGAAACACGCACATTCAGTATATGTGATAGCTCTCGCAGGGAGATCAAAGCGAGTTTTCAAAGAAATAAGATCGAAGCAGAGGGCGGCTATAAACTTTCATGTAAGCCGAGAATGTCAGCGAGAACTCACAGAGCTAGAATTACATAGAATGGAGTTTTCAACTCATCTGAGTCTCAACATCCAGCTAGAAATCTCACACATGTGTCGATGGCGCTCGTATTCCAACAGATATTGTTTTTTACAGTAAAAACGTAATCAAAAGGGGCGATGGAAGAACGTAATTAATTCGGAAGCAATTGCATGAAGGGAGAGGATACGCTAGTAAGACAATCCTTGAGATAAAAGGGGCCTCGAAAATGCGAGCAAGTAATTGCGCAAGAAGGAGCTGCACAGGAATCGTTAAATGGCTAGTACTTCTATTTTTTATCTGTAAGGTTCGTTCAGATATCCTAAGATCTAAGTGCGAATGAACATCATCCACTTAAATGTTAGAAATGCTTCCTCATGTATAACTTGTGCTATTATTTTTGTTATTTTTATTAAACTCTAAGTCTGATTTCTGTTCCACCCAGTTGAAAGAAGGGAAAAAAACAACTGTGAAAATGTTTCACTCATGACTTAAACTGCAAGTTGCTTTGAGTATTTAAATCGGGTAAATCGAATATCTTTGCGTGAAATAAACTAAAGAATGTATGAACCAAATTTGACAACGTGCAGTTCCAAGAAAAATGAAAACAAAATTAAAATATACAGTTGCCAATGTCTTATTTAAACTTTTATCTACGAAGATAAAAAAAACATTTTCCATGAGTAGTTAAATGAAATTTATTATTTCAATTCGAAGTCAATCAATTTATGTAATTGCCCATCGCACTGCAATGAGATTAGCATATTCCGATGGTAAACGAACACGGCACTTCAGAATCTCCCCCTCCAGCTTTATGCATCGAGAACACGCGAGCTCGAGACCGCTGATGGGCACAAACAGATACGCCGTGTCTCCCCTTGGACGAATTATTTAACTATGATTATAGGTTGGTTCAAGTCTCACCAAACCAAAAGTGTTTTCCAAAGAAGACGGAGGAAGGCACAATTTAGTGCGGCATGCACGTAGAAAGAGCAAGATCGGAATGAGTTGATGTGTGAAACAAGGTAAAAGTTAAAGAAGAAAGTAACAGGTGCCAAAGAAAGAACACAAGTACACCGAACAAAATGGGCCGAAACATGATAAAAAAATTCCATCCAAAGGAAGGCTCACCCAACCAAAGCTGATAATGAATATCAATAACCATCTTCTTGAATTTAATGTCTGTGTAGCAGATCAATAGAGGGGCCTTCATCTGACGCAGAAGAGTGATACCAACATAAAGTGCAAAATTTATTGATTTAAACATTTACCTTCCGGTATGTCACGACACTGTCAACTTATTCTATAAGAAAGCATTCTCATTATTCCTCAAGTCAGATTTCCCTTTCTGACGAAAACCACGGTATAATTTAAAGTACAAAAAACCATAGGAGGCCCTTAAGGCTTTTGAACGATATTGAAATCCATAATTGCGGATTGCTATTCAACCATGCAAGTACTAATTCAATGGGGGGATTTTTAGTCCTTGATTTCATAGTTCCTCTACTCTAAGACTCCACCAAATAAAGTGAAATCCGTTCAGTAATGAGGTGTGCGCCCGCGTATTGCAACTTGGTGCAATAGTAAACAGAACACCCTCAAGATTATCAGGGAAGTGAATTCTTCAATGTGAGGACAATGCCTGCAATTAGCCAGGTTGTCGGTAGCAGACTTCGTACTTAATATGCTGTCTTCTGCAGCTTGGTCAAGGAACCTTAATTTATGAGGTGCATAATTCTATTTTAAAGAAGCCATGAAGCCTTCCTCTAGCTCTGTCTGGAAGTCGCATTTGAAAGCCCCATGTCTGTGAGCATAGGAATCAGTGGAAACTCTATCACAAACCTGTCATATTTACACTTATTTGAAATCTATAACATTATTGTATTATATTACCATGTCTATTCTTGACACAAATTTCAAAATTCATTCCTAACAAAGTTTCTCTTCATGTTTTTTTCGTAAATGTTCTTTTGATAGTAATATGATCTGCATAGAAATGACTATTATTGACTTGAATATTAAAAATGCTTCCACATGAAGAACTAATTATTTGGTAGTTAGCAATCGTACTGTATTATATGTTTGACTTCTGCTTTCGCTCAGTTGGGCGATCATCAGCGAGGTTTAACAGCATGCGATACCGTGCGAGCGTAAAGTTCGGGTGTCTTGGTTGCGGGAACCCGCTACACTGACAGCAGAAATGAAGGCATACCAATGGCTCGAATAAGTGAAAAGAAAAAAGTAATAGGCCAAGTAACTCGAGCATGAGATAGACTGCACGGTGCGCCAGTCTTCCCTACGAGAAAGAAAAGAAAAATGAAAATAAAGCTTAACACGTTTCCTGCGACGAGTTAAATTGAAGTTCAATATTCAATTCAAATTTAAAAACAATTGTGAAGAGAAATTTTGAAAATAAAAAACATTAACTGGATCGTGCCTTTATTTAACTTGCATTATGTATAAAAGTGAGTTAATGACCGCAGGTCGGCCAGCAGCATTCTGGAAATTCCCTCGGTGACCACCGGTGGGTCCCTTCGCAAATAAACATGTAATTTAACGAAAAAATCAAGCTTTCCGCAGAGTTCGGCAATAAATACTCCCAATTCTGTGCTTGGTAGCTTACGTCATGAAGAACTTCTAAATACGATTGCTAGAGTATGTTTAGGCCATCAAGATTCACTGCTCTTGTTTAACTTTGGCGAGATGCGAAATTTTTTTATAATAGCTCTTTTCTTTCGAAAAATCGCGCTTCTTCCATGAAAACGAAAATCTGAGAAGTACCATGTCTATAATATCGAATTTCTAATAGCTTCTTTTCTCTCTCAAGAAAAAACTCATTTTCTTCATGAAAATGAAAACCTGAGAAATACTATACCCATTCCATCCAGTTAATGGCTACGAAAAAAGTAACTCCTCGAATATTCATCGCATCAAGAATACTGAATATACTTCGAAAATGATATTTTCCTGTAGATGTTGGGTTCGTTTACTGCTTTACGATGTCAAATATCAGGCAACAGTGTGTGCACTTCGACGCCCGGCGAGGGCAGTCCGGCGATCAGGTGCGGCAGGCGGCCAATAAGACCTGTGCTATCAGGTAGTGACTAGCGCCGCTGGTACCGCGGGACCAACACCACCGATACGGCGGGACCAGCGCCCCCGATACGGCGGGACCAGCGCCACCGATACGGCGGGACCAGCGCCACCGATACCGCAGGACCGGCGGGACAACAGCCCGCTGCGGCCGCGATAAGGCCTTGTTTACGGCCCTCAGGTGCTCTGCGCCCAAACTTAGACTTGTGTTGAAACATTTATTATACCTTCGTGGATGCAAGCGAACATTGTTATATTAGGACCTTCAAAACGTCGCTCTTAAAAACCGCGTTGACTTTGATTTTATTTATCAGCGTTTCGGAACCGTACATTATTTTCGACAAAATGTGCTCGGTCCTGTAGAGAGAGGCTTGGCCAATAAAAGGGCCTCAGTAACGCTGTAATATCGCTACACCTTGTGTGGGCCGAAAAATATTACACGTTTGCGCTTGAGAAATTTCTAAATTGAGAAATGAATTTATGCACCAGGTTTAGAGCACGCGTATTGACTGAGCCGCAATAATTCGCTCAAAATACGGGATCATTCACAATAACTGAACTAATATTTTACGTGAAAACTAAGAAAAATATGAGGAGAACCGTTAACTTTGTGTAAAATAAAACTGCTTGACAGGACGTACAAGATGCTGTAAAATTTCATGTTGGAATTTGGCCTTCTAAATTCTACTTTAAGAGCTCTCAGATTCTAATAAATAATTGAGAAAGCAGCCCCAAATTACACATAAGTTCAAAGTTAGGATTGACATTCGTTAGCATTGAATTTGACTTGTACTTCAGTCTTATAAATTGCACGAGACTTTCCAGCTTCATGTGTAAGAACATACGCTAAAAATCCTCCAACTGAGAGGCAAATTTAGGCTTGAAATATCGTAATTATGACGCAAACTCGGACTCTCATGCTTACGTGTGTCGGATTTCGCGGCGTCATCGCCAACTTGGCTGCGCTAATTTGTGCAACCGAGACAAGTTGGCACAGCTCCACAGTACTCACAATCAAGGATTAGAGTCCTGGAATTAGCATTAGCTGCACCAAAGCTGACGCGAGAGCAGTAGATTACCTTAAATTGTCTCCATTTAGCGAAAATGAAAATTCGTGTTGGGTTACGTGCTGTAAATTAGAAACTCTGCCTTCACTTTGCCCATGTGACAACTTTAAGGTCACTTTAAAGTTTAAATCTTTTTTTGAATCATTCTTTTCACATCAGTTTTGTTGAGTAGAACTTTGAGTCTCAGACGATGGAAGTTAGATCCCATCTTATAACAGGTTAAACATCCAACGACACGTCGTTAACCTACGACTACGAGCCAAAGTTTCAGATATTGGTGCGCATCAACAGACTTGCCATGTTTTAGAGCTGGCTGTGCAGAGGATTCAAAAACCATCGCCAATTTCTCTGACGCGCAACTGTTGCCTTAAAAAAACAGTGGCTTTAATCTTAACGAGCGTTTCAATTTCTTTAATTTTGAAAAACGAATAGGGTCTGCAATGTTCGATCTAACTTTTTCTTATACGGGGGAATTTCAAACAAACAGCAGAGATTTTTCGTCATCGAAACTGCAGTCTCAGAGACAGATTGAGGTCACTCGAAATGCTGCTCAATTGAGCTGCTAGACTTCCACGTAAAACAAATCTCAATTACGGTGTTGCCAAATTGACCCTGAGTGAATTGTCATATCTTTTGTTCAAGTTTAAAGGAATAACGACCGAATGGGAAGTTAGTACTTATTGTTTATCTGTAACTGTAATCATTGAACAGTTTCCAGTTTTGCCAATGTTAAAGCAAGCCATTTCGGGATAACGTTTAACATTATTTCCAAACTTATCCCTTAAAGAAACCCCTAAACTTGAGGGAATAATTTACATTCCTTCCATTATTCCATTACGGGAATAATTTAGAACCCTTGAGTGTGTTCACATAAAAATCTTCAATTTTACTGAAACTACCAGGATATTTTTGAGCATCTCTTCGCTTTGTTATAAACATCTTTTGGATTCGTGCTTGGGATTCAATTAACCGATATTTTCAAGACCATCGAAGATCGGTGTCTCAAATTATGTTGGATCTGCCATCACTGGCACCCACTTGATATTTTGGATAACACTTTCAGAAAAGAGATAATATTTTAAACAGCATTCTTCAATGTAAGTATAAGATCTTTTGAAAGCGCATCATTAAATCCTAAATTAAAGGTTCCTGAAAAGATTACCGTATTTCTGAAGGAAGTTACCGACAACATTTAAGTAAAACAAAAAAAATTGACCATTTCGTCTCAAAACTGTTGCAAAATGCGTCTGCTTTAGCAGTGTACGCATGAGCGTGTCCAGGTACGAAATAAGCCTACTTTATTTGAACAATTTTGGAAGCCCTCGGTTGTGCAGCTCGTTTCACAGCTAAAAGAGGATTCCTCCATCGATCCGATGCCGGTAAAAATTTAAATTTTATCTGTCACATTTTTTGGACAACTTTCACCGCTCCCGCTATAGAATTGAGGCAATATTTTTCCTGTGCCGGGCATTTCATTTATTTACGGGATATTTTTAGAGGTGTGGGTTGCACGCGCGTGGTTGAGAACTACGCCCCCATTTATATATGTTGAATAGCTCATCGCACCCTTATTGCTCTATACAAACGTGATTTCGTTCGACCTAACGTAGAATATCTCCGATAAAATCTCTGTAAGTAAATTCAGAACGAATAAAAGAATCAAACTACCGCCACTACTGACTATTCGACAAAAGTAGATAAACACAATTAACAGGTGAAATTCCTTCGACTTTAAGTAAATCATTTGTGAAAATAATTTACCGTAGCAATAATGGCTTACACGAACTAATATTCTCCGAAAGTATTCCCATTTTGTAGGTAACTTGAGTTAATTTAGACCATAAATTACGCAATATAACAGCAATTAAGGCAATTTCAATAGCGGAAGAGTCTTAAATTTTTCCACAGAGCTTTTAAAATTTTTCTTTGAACTCCACCATTGATGTTCAGGAGACCAACTTTTTTCAGCAAATTTGGCTGAAAGGGATGCGAGGCAACGGGTACCTTCAAAGGGTCGTTACTGGCTTTTTTGGAAGGCTTATCAAGGAGTGCAGAAAAATGTTGAAAATTAAGCTTCGCTCCTAGCCAAGAAGACTGATGGCTTTCCACGTCACTGATATTTTAGAAGGTCTCTGTTATAACGTTCCGGAAGCGCAAAAAACTAACAGATTTTAATTTATTTGAACAAAACCCATAAACAAGGAAGTAGGTTCCTGATCGAAAAACTGGGAAATTGATTTCTCTAGCAATCAAAACGCATTTTCAAAGAGAACTTCCGCAAAATTTACAATCCGTTACAGTTGCACATTTTGAAATGAAAAACATTCTAAACATAGACAATCATTTGCCCAAATTTGAAAACTTGATGTCAAACATGAGAGCGGAAATCTGTTATTTTATTTGAGTTGCAAAAAAATATTCCCTTGAGCTCAAATGAGTTTGTGTTCTATTTGAAAAGTTCAGCTTTTCAAAGCTCGCATATAGCACGCGCTGTCTAGCTCGGTCTTTTTCAAACTAATATATAAAAATTTTACTGTCAACACTCGCCCTTAGATACATAACTGTAATAGGGTAATTATTCTCCTCCTTTACGCGAAGAAATTTTCATTTTTTAACATCCAGTGAAAAATGATTTCATCTTCGAAAAGGAAGTTTAAGCAACGTACACTTATAGTTTTCAACTTGACAGTAAGTTAAATGCAAAATGACCTCAACAACTTGACAGAAAATGAAGACAACTCAAGACCATTTTAAAACTTCTGCGACACCGGTACTTCAAAAAACTAGGAATGCAAATGATACGCTTCAAAAAAAGCTTGGTTGCAAATTTTCCCCTCTATATTTAAGACGAGGCTAGAATTTTATTCTGAGTCAGGAATGACATTCACTGTAAGGGAATTCCGACGCCTTCTTAAGACTGTTGTACTGCACAAGTACATGTGTTCCTAGACTGGTTTCGTCTTCGCAGAATTTAGGTACTTATGTACATAAACTGTTTAACTCCGAGCGAACATAACTGCTCTAAATTTGCAGACCAATGAGGTAACCTCTGAACTTAGCTGAAAAGGCAATAGAACGGGAGGAAAGTTTAATTTATAATAAAACAAGACTAGGGTTGCTTATGATACTAACGATAATGAACAAGAACGTGGACGCTTCTCGCTGTGACTGCCAATGTCGATACTGTCTTTCAATGTCGATCGTCAAATTCTCATATATCTAGAAACTGAAAACAAAAAAGTGAAAAGAAAAGAGAAAGAGTATTAAAGTAACCAATGGTCATTCTCTAGGGAATGACTGCTGATAAGATTTAAAATTAATTTTACATACTCCTGAATATTTTAAAAAATTGGACGCAAGTTTTACTAATCAAATCATTAGACAATAAAAATAATGAATCGCGTACGTTAACATAATTTTTCAAAACCTTTTTGGCAACAGCACTCCAGGCAAAAGATGAGATGAGAAGTTCCGAATGAGCTTAAATGTTAAAATGCACACCAAACACGATTACAAAGATTATAATTTGCAACAAATTTTGTGAAAAACTGTACAGAATGAGAACGAGCTTTATGACCGAGCGTCGAGAATATGTATACAAATCTTGAAAATGGAAGTTGCAATAATCTTAATCATAAATGAGGATATTGAAAACCAAAAACATTCGATCGATAATTCGAGTTGTATATAGTACATAATTATTCAGTCAAATAGTGAGCCACCTGCAAAACATGGAAAATTATTTATTCATGAGACTGAGATGTTTTAAAATATACTCCATGCAAAACTTTATTAGGTTACTCAGTACACAAATGCAGCAAGCAGGTACTCCACAAGCAAAGGAAATGGTACTACTTGCACTCAGAAAATTCATAAAAATAAACCAACAAGAAGCAAAATCTCACAGCACAAAGAACGCCATTGAAGCATGCATCGTGGCAAGTCAATTTGGGGGAACCCCTGGCAAAGCAATCGAGGAATCGTGCATACATTGAAGGCGAGGCAAGCAGGAAAAGGATGCAGTGAGGCTAGCAGAGCCAAAGGAATGTAAATGCAAAAGAGAGCATGTGAGCAACGACGGCTGAGATGCGAGTGCTGCAGCGCGGGCGACACTTACTGCAGTAAATGGGGGGCCCGCACGGCGATATGCAGCGGTTACACACGTTCATGTGAGGGATGTCGAGAGCAAAGAGAAAATCAAGTATTAATGGGGAACACTTCAGGGTAAACAACAGAAGATAAACTAAAAACTTGTGTCAAAAAGAGGTCATCCTCTTACTCTCATAGGGTAACTCTTCGGGAAGGTAAAACAAAGCTAATAATTCATTAGAACAAGGAGCTATGGGACATGGAAGGTGAGCTTGGAGAGCATGGAAAAGGAAAGGAAACTTGCTGCAGTTGACAGATGTGGCGCTGCAAAGCAGCCCAGGACGGAATGTCGCACACCATCAATTGAAGGGAAGAAGACTTGTATGACCTGTGTGGACACGGTGCTGAAGAGACACTGAAATGACGAGTTCGAGCACGACAAGCACACCACGAATAAACAATGAGCACATCGTAAGTTGTGTCAGTAACCCACAGAAATCCCTCTAGTGAGTACGAAATAAATGGAATTTTGATTCTCTTCGTCCTGCCATTAATTGTGAGAAATTTACATTTTCTTTCTATTTACGGAGGAAAAGTTTGTAAACATGAAGTTTAACCGGAGTTTCAAAGATTTTATTTCACGAATAACAAGATGACTCTCCCGCCAGTTCAGAGTGACACTAAAATGTGTATCTATAGAAGCTTTAGTTTCAGAGAAGTTTTGGAATCCTTTTTCGCCATGACTGTCTTCAAGGGCTTCGAAGAAAATACGTTAGCGAGCTATAATTCAACTGATCGAAGTTATCAAAAAAGTTATCTACTTCAATAAACCGGGAATAGGAGACATAAACTAAAAGTTTCAGTTCCATTAAAGATGAAATTTGACATGCATTTAATTAACCTCTCCTCAAAACCACCAAGGAGAACAAGACCCTGAAGCTGTCTACCATCCATCACGACACACAAACGCGATGCACACAGCCTCAACAAGACAAAAACATTGCACAATTAGAACATCAGGACACAGCGCGTACACCAATTTTTTGTTGCCCAACTCTGGCCAAGAAAAACAGTCCCTTGAAGTCTGTGAAAGAGTTTATCAGATTGGAGAGAACTTCAATTATCTCCTGCAGACGTCCCTCAATTTGAATGAAAGGGTCCATCATCGCCACAGTAAATTAACGCAATTATGTTTGACAGCGACGACAAATTACTGTTACAATTAACAATTACAAATTACACCAACAATTGAAAGGAAATAGTAAAAAAATGATTTCCATCTAATTTGAAAACATGAAAAACAGCATTCACTAGATTTACTTCCATGGAGATTTTTCCACACTTTAGTAAACATTTTTCACTTTTACCTTAGTTCTCGTTCACAGTCTAAAAAATATTAGTTAAGGGCAAAAACTGCTGAACCTCACACCAAAGCTGAGTGCTTGTTATTGTCAAATAATCATTAACGAATTTTAATTATAATGGGGGACTTTTACTTTAATAAACCATGGAGAGAAATTAAAAACTCAGTTCGGAACGATAGACATATACAGGTAAAAATACAGGTAAAATAAAATATACAGGTATAAAGGTAAAACCTTAAATTATAAATTTGTTCAGATTTGATTGTATTACATGTTAGTATAAAAACTTGATTTTTAAAATTATAGATTGTCAAAAACAATAGTCACGTAGTTTAAAATAATTCACTAATTTATTAATAAATCTATTATTTACGTTAAGCCTCCCTAACCGCAACAAAGACGTTCCAAAGAGAAGAAGGAAGAAGGCACCATTGAGTATGGAGTCAAAAGAGCGTGGAATCTATGTACAAGGTGCATAGAAACAGTAAGATGAGAAAGAAGTACATGAAACAAGATAAAAGTTGAAGAAGAAAGTAGTAGGTGCTGAAAAACAGGACAGCAGTGAGCCGAAAAAAGGTGGTCCTTAACATAACAAAAAGCATTTCATTTCAACAAAAAGAAGGCCTACCCAACTCTCAGCTCGGGACCTCACATATTCTCTTTGGGAAGAAGTTAGTTCAGGTCTCTTTAACCCAACAAAGGTATTTCCAAGAGAGGATGGTACTGTACCATGTACGAGTAGTACAGAATTAAGGAAATTGGCACGTTTCCTGCAAAGGGACCCACCGGTGGTCACTGAGGGGATTTTTAAAATATTGCTGACTGACTTGCAGTCGCTAACTCAATTTCTATAAATACTTAATGAAAGCTAAATGAAGGCATGATCTGGTTAATGTTTGCTATTTTCAAAATTGCTTTCTAAAATCGACTTAAATTTGAATTGAATATTGAACTTCAGTTTAACTTCGCAGATAACGTGTTGAGGGGAACTTATGCAAGCTGTGTGCGTAGGAACGGCAATGTTGATGTAAGTTTATGAAACGAAATGAAAGTTGAAGAAGAAAGTAATAGGCGCTGGAACAATAAAATCATAGGCTATTAATTGCAAACAATTGGAAGACCTGTCTGAATTTCAAATTTGGGCTTTCCATATTTGCCCGTGTGAGCGCTAATTTCCATTGACACACCAATTGTTTCCCTCTGCGAGGATATCAAAATGAAATGATTCATAGAGAGTTGTATTTGTGTGCGGAAATTAGCTTAAAAATTCAATTTTTACTTAGATAACAATTAAAATTAACTTAATTTTTTTGAAAGAATAAAGGTAGGAATTCAAGAAACTCCGAATTTAGAGGGAATCGCATAGCACAAGCGTTAGACTGACGAGGTCGATGATAAACTCATTTAGGAAACAAAGTAACGAGCATTTAGTAAAAATATGGAAAAGATGTAGGTTACTTCACGACGTTTATAAAAAATGTGAGCTCCATAATAGCAGATGAATAACTTTTCAATGAAAAGCTTTTAATTTCAGTCTAAACTACTGTTACGAGATGAATTAATTAAATAACTTGATATTATGAAATATGCAAAGTTGCTAAACTACGTTGGTCATCACAAGTTAATTTATTGCAGTTTAGGATGTATTCTTCACTGTTTTGTGTGAAGTAACTTTTCAGCAATTCTCTCTCCTGAATTTGTGGTAGTGGATTTTCAAAAAAGGGAACAAACATTTCAGCATTTCTTTTATCCTGACATTGAATGCTGTAAATTTTGAAAGCAAGGTGACATGTAACTCGTCACTTGACAACCGATTTGAACAGACGAATAATTAAACATCCCTACGTTGTCTAAACGATGTAAATAAATGAACTTTAAAACAGGCAGACCACTCTGAGCAACAAACATCATTTCATTTCATGGCAACAACAGTAAATGTTTAATAAATGAGCCACAACAACATCACGAACTGGATGATGGAACCCTGGACTTTTTTGTTTTAACGCGGCGCAGTTTAAACCCTGAAATATGAAGCTGCTATTTCCTGGATCGTTAGTCATGCACTGAGTAAAATGCCAGTAATTGGAACGGTTGCGTTAGATTCAGAGTTGTTAAAGCGTAAGATCCTTTCATCAAAACAAGTCCATGTGTTAATTTGCAATGGTAACTGAACATAATTCTAAATGCAATTTTGGCCACAGTTCCAGGACACAAGCAATGAAAATGTACTTATAACAAATCGTTTTACTTAATTTGCGTGTCCATTTAAAGCCGACAGATCCATGACGTCGATCAACATGCAACAGTCAAAAAAAAAAAAAAAAAAGCAAACTGAAAGTAATTCGCTCACCATGTGTACTCACATTATTCTTAAATCCACATTATCCTTAAATCAGAAATGAGTCCCATTTAGTACAATGGCTAAAAAAAGATGCGGTGACAATAAAAGTGGCGCATAAAAAAGAGAAATTTTCATTTACGTTCTTACTGCTTCAGATTCATCGTGTTTTATGCTAATGAAATGTGCAATGATTACTTCATCCATAAATTATTTTCTTTTCAAAAGTGCTCGAATGCTGTTAGTTACACGAGACTCGCTAATAGAAATATGAGGAATTTCAATGACCAACGAAATATTTGAACGAATTTGTTAAGAATGCAAAATGCAGTAAAAGATTAGGCCCTGATTGAGGAACAATTATTGAAAAACATCATGGTCAGCCAGTAATTAAGTCACTGCGGTAGGTTAGGCATGTATTCCATCCTGTTCAGTCCTAATATTCATCCAACAAATAGCAATACGAGCTCAAGCAAACAGGAACACCCAACGCACAATAACGAGGCAACTTGGAGAACACAGGAACATTTATGACAACACGCAAAACACTACCTCACATTTGTCCAAAATAAGAGAAAGACGAGTCTAAAACTGTCTAAAATTAGAGAGACGAGCCACAATCTGTCTAAAATTAGAGAGACGAGCCACAATCTGTCTAAAATGAGAGAGACGAGCCACAATCTGTTGAAAATGAGAGAGACGAGCCACAATCTGTCTAAGATAAGACAGACGAGCCAAAATCTGTCTAAAATGAGACAGACGAGCCCACATCTGTCTAAGACAAGACAGACGAGCCCACATCTGTCTAAGACAAGACAGACGAGCCCACATCTGTCTAAGACAAGACAGACGAACCCACATCTGTCTGAGACAAGACAGACGAACCCACATCTGTCTGAGACAAGACAGACGAGCCCACATCAGTCTGAGACAAGACAGACGAGCCCACATCGAACAAAGCGGGATAAATCCAGAGCTGGCCAACACGACACAATAACCGACAGTCGAAGGAGAGGACGACACAACAAGCGAGCGCAAACACTCGCTCGCCAACAGATACATCGGAGGGTCAGGAGGGAACAGAACTGGCCGTAATGAACAGAAATGACGGGAGGACGCACAGAACAAACGGGACAATAGGAGGTTCAAGGAGAGCTACCAACGCTGCTGCTGGAGGTCTTTCATCTGGAGTAATCCAAAACATCATCATTTGACGGTCATTTATCTCTCGTTCAGAAATATTTAACTATTACAAGGAGTAATGAGAACGCAAATTGAATATGATTCTTAAAATAAATGCTAATGTATAACTGAAATATTTTTTATAAATACTTGAGAGAAATTTTTACGAGGCGGTACACCTGAGTTTTAAATCGTCCTCAAGCAGCAGTGAAGGCATGCAGCGTCAGTACTCGTACACTCATGTTTACCTGGTAGCTTCTGCACGGCCTAGCTCTAAGAAAAACATATTCTTGCTCTAGTCTATGGAAAAATATTCATGTCAACAATAAAAATGTCAAATGTCCATTCCAGCGGCAACGTCCCACACGTGTACACACACCGGCTCAGGGAAGTCTCAGTTCACCAATATTGGTGATATCGGAAGAATTCTGTTTACGTAGGTAATCTGATTAAGGGTCCCTCAATCGTTCTGAATGGTATTTTTTTGCAACGCTAAAGAAGAAAATCATCATAGACTCAATCAAGTAATTCAAAGACTCAAATTGAGCCAATTTAGTTCCTGATTTTACTTCACAAGAAGACATGGAATGCATCCAACCGATTTCTGCAGTGAGGACAGAGAGCAGTTTATGCAGAGGAAGATATCGGGCGGAGCGGGTGTGTGTACAGAGGCGCGTGAGGACGCGCCAGCAGGGCAGTGGTATATTGACAGAGCGCTCGGCAAAGCTGCAGGGGTAGAAGAGACAAATAAGCAGGTATGGGAACTCAAAGAATAATCTTCCTGCACATGAACACTCGTCTAGCTCTTCGTCTAACCATGAGTTGGAGATGACCAATAAACAGTAACATACGTTCTCTATGTTGGGAGTGTTGATGAAATGAGTGCAATTTTATACACCGTAAAGCTGGAAACTCTGCGGTTTTCAATATGAGAAAACATACAAAATCACCCATAAGAAATAACACAGAGATGAGAGTATGTAACATAATGGTGTTATACACAAAATTGACATTAATTGATGAGAAATGTTGGTAAAATTGATTAGTTAGTTGAACGAGGGATGAGGGAGGCGAAACCTTTCAAGCGTTTTGAATAGTTTGAGTGTACTGGTGAAAAAAAAAGTTCTTGATTTCAAGTGTGCGTGTTTGGCTTATAAGTAAAGTGTTTCAAGTACTAATTCAACCTAAAGGTACTTGGAACTTTTGGGTACTTTGAGTACCTATTATTTTAAAGTGTTTCAGGTATGCCCTTCGCCAATAAATACAATATTTAATATAGGATTGTAGTGTGTATGTGTATTTATATATTTTAGCGTGATTCAGAAAAATTTTCAGTGAGATATTAACACTAAAACAGCCAAGCAGTTCATTTAAAACGACTCATTCTTAAAAGCTTTGATCCTTTACGTTCTTAATCCTAGACCATTAAAACTTGCTGACTTTCTTGATATGCGACAAATATTGTACTCAAATATATTTTAAAAATTTATACGGGAGTTGATGAGATTTGTCGCATTTACACTGAAAGAGAAAGCACTAAATTTGTCTGTTCACCCTTTCAGTTGTTTCCACTGCTCAGCCGTTCTAGTGTGTACAAGCTCCAAGAACACTGCATGCCCTCGCAACGTTTATTTCCTTCAATCGCTTTCGCAATAGCAATCAGTTACCGAGATCATAAACTAAAATTCAAACTTCATAATTTTCAAGTTTTCTATTTTCAGGCTAAATCAAAATATCATGTCGAATCGACGTTCTATTTTGATGTAAAAATGAACTTTTCAGCGAAGAACGTAAATTTGCTTGAGGAAATTTTCACTTCGAAAAGCAAGTATTGGATCCGGTGCAGCACGGCCACCTAGCCGGAAAGTTCCACAAAACATGGCTTGCCCAAATTTACATGGGATTCGGGACTATCCGAAGAATTCGTCGAACTCTCAATCGGAACGGGAGATTTTTTGGAAGCACAAGCCCTTTGGCAGTTGAGCTTGATTGGGGCACGCGAGAGTTCCATTGGAAATAAATGCATAAATCGCGCACGCCATAATCGAAAAGCTTGAGTCTATGAAAAAATTTTGGCAAGACCGACCTGGCTCTTCTTTACACGGAGAGTAGGATAGATAAAGGAATAATCTTGGGTAACGCAATGCAAGAAAATTAACTTAACTGGACATTCAATCCGCAATTTATTTTAAAATAAATATACGGTGGGTCAGAAAATCTCATCAAAGAATGATTTACGAAGCACATAATTGTTTGTGAATAGTGTCGTATACTCGTATATTGAAACAGATCAATGCGCAGACGATGACTTTTTTTTGTCACCGATTTAAAATCTGCTTCTGTTAGCTGACCATATCAACTCGACCACAAATTCTAACATCGAAATCTTTTTAAAGGAAGGTTAAAGGCGGGGTTCGCCTTCCAGCAAAAAATAATCAGGGTAGAGTTTCTGAAGTCATCATCCACAATTTCCTTTCTTCATTAGTCGCCCATTAGACACTTTTTCAACGGTATTATCTACAGTATTTACCACAAACCACTTTTCATTACATTTTTCGTAGGCGATTTTCCACCTTCAAAGCACATGGCGCCAGTTAGACATCAGAGAAAATAACGGCTTAGGGAGGATTGAGCCCCGCATTACACTGGAGCTCACTGCTAATGATCAAAAGGTATTTAGAACGGAGCCTAGTACGCTAATATGCTGCCGCTATTGTTAATCTAACCTCGCTGAGCAAGTACACAGCAGTAGACAGTAACTAAGGCGCAACAATTTGCTTCATGCAGTAAACGTTCCTCGTTTACTCCACTGGTTGAAGAAGACAATTAGGTACATACAATGAGATTTCCCACTAACTTTTTACGTCCCGTACTTCGAACGCATGTTTTTACCGGGTATGCTTCGTGAGCCGCTCCTTGCTCATCGCTTCAGAGGTATCATATATACACAATATTCATTGTAGGCAGCTGTAGCTTAAGCAGTATGAGTGCTCATCTCATAGCTTTTGTCTGTTTCTTTTAGGAGCTTTCGGTGTTTAAAACTTTAACAAGCGACGTCGACTATGTTAATTTTGAGGTGATTTATTCGCAATCAAAGAAAGACTTCCTTTGACTAAGAACAGTCAAGACCTCTCGTAACCGTGATATTAGACCTAAAAAATTAGTTGAAAATTTACCCTCATCTTTTTCAAAGTCTTTATAGTTTTTAAAAAAGAGTTTCATTTTCCCGATACTACAAAGTTTCAGGGCGATCATTCTCTCATAGTTGAAGGTAAGATTTCTTTGTCGCCGGCAGAGAAAATTCTGTCGTAAAATGTTCTTCCCATGCAGAGCAGGGCACTATGGATAAGGAAATTTTAAAAAAATCGAATTTTCCTTCTTATTTTTGATGAATAAGTGCACAAATTTAAATGAAGCCAACTTCGCCATTAATGATTTGTGATGTATTTATCAGCAGGTTCCTTTTGTGCTCTGTGTGCTAATATTTTTATTATTATTATTATTATTATTATATAAGAAAGTTTTAGCCTCCCTTAACCACGACAAAGATGTTCAAAGAGAGGAAGGCACCATTTAGTATGGAGTTGAGGGAACGGGGAATCTATGCACAAGGTGCACAGAAACAGTAAGCAAAGAAAGAAGTTCATGAAACAAGAAAAAGTTGAAGAAGAAAGTAGAAGTGCTGAAAAACAGGACAGCAGTGAACCGAAAAAAGATGATCCGTAACTTGTGTGCTAATATTGAAAGAGTAAATTGAACTGTGTATTTGAAAACATAGCTTCTTCTTTTCTACTTTTTCGTTAAGAACCGCCTTTCTAGTCAGCTCTTAACGCAGTGTTTATGAAACAATACATGGTTTTGAAAGCGAAACCCAATTGAGTTTGTCGTCTAAAAATTAGTTTTTAATCTCAGTTTTTTAAAAACTCTTCCGTCCGCGCTTCAAAGATTCTTGAGTGTTTTGTAAGCTGTTATCGAAAATTTTTTACGGACAAAAAAGCCAGTTCAAAAGCAAGCAATCTGTGAAAGTTTGTGAGTGATTTTTACGAAATCTGAACGCGTTTAGGACGTATTCGGCACATATTTTTTCCAAGGAAAGTAAATATCTGTTCCTTTACATCTGACTTCTGTGCGCTATGCGATAATCAGCAAATGTTCTGGATAATCAAGCCTAACTCGTTGCACTTTACAGTGACTCTCCAGAGAGCCACTTTAATAGCGACAGCATGTCTTTTTCATGAGCCAAATGTCTAATCAGAAATTGGAAGGATGTCACGTGAAGCTTAGCGACATTGCATGCACACACAACCTATTCAGCAAAACTAATTCTCCTCAACCGGTAAAAATAGATTTGTTATACATGTTAACTAGAAATTTATTCTCATACAACGTGTTTTTAGTTTTTATATTGAGGATATTTAGTTACATGGAAATGGACAATTTCACTTCAGTAGTATTAATATTCGAAAACCTAGAGTTCAGCATCACGTAAAAAGCGAACGAATAAAATATTGCTAGTTCCCATTATGCAAAACGTGTCTTTTTGCTCAAGTGAGGAGTTCCTCGTTTGAATATTTCATGCCACGTTGGATGTGCATAAAATATAGCCCGGCAGTAGTGCCGAATTTCCAAAGTGTTCTTTTGATTTGGAAAGATTTATCTTTTATTCAACGTACCGGTCTCAAAAGTTGCGAGCCATTTCATTCAAGAACTATACTCAGGTCCTAAAGGACCGTCAAGATGGACTGGCACGAGTTCGGAAACTTTTCTAGCTGTAAAATTTTGAGAATAAAAGCACTATAAAATTTTGAGAATAAAAGGGATGAGTTCAATGGATCAGTCCCGCCAATCGCTGTAATTAGACACATACAAATATTCTCAAATCATTTTCAAACATCAATGTAGCATTCGTGAGTTTAATATTCTGCAGGCCTTTTATATTGAGTCAAACCTCAGCTCAGTTCATCTCTAACCTAAAGCTACACAAAATGTCACCATGAAAAAACGTGCTACAAATTTACACCTAAAACAAGCAGATGGAGCATGCTACGAATTTCCTACACTAAAAATTTTTTTCTGGCGGCTATTGTTAACTGAATAAGAAAATTTACGGTGTATAGTTGAAGTGGTTCCCTCTCTAGACAGTTAATACTCAAGGGCAATGATGGCATACGACAGTCATATACCATCCATCTGTAACGTGACCAAAGGAGGACAGAGGTTCCTTAATTAGGCGACGTGCGTAGCTCATAGGTGTTCGAAGAGCGTGGCTGGCGCCCCCGGAGCAACACGAGCGCAAGGCTCAAGTGCGCTCAGCTACTTCAGTGTGAACCACATTTCATCCATCTCAGAGGATCCTGTAATCGGCCATGCAAATTAGCCTTCAGCTCCGAGGAGAAGCAATCTGGTGAAGCATGTATATTCAAAGGGAGCAGCGAGAATTCGCTTAGCTTACTGTTAATAAACACCTGCCATGTAAAGCATGTCTTGAACACGCCCACTGCAAGCCCTGTCGCGACTACGAGTAACTTCTATAAAATATTCATAGAAGATGTCACTTGCAGCGCAGCCATGTATTATACAACGCCCGTGATGTACGTGTGAACGGTTCGTTTACACAGACAATGAATGAGCAAACTACAATCGAAGATGCATAAACAGAAGGTACAAAATGCGAGCAACTAATAGTTTAAAAAATACTTAAGTTTACCTCGCTTTCACATGTTAGTATGCTTTTACACCTACGAAGCAACTTTTTGACACATTGAATCTTCATATTTTTCTTACAATGTATGTGCTTCAATATTTTCAATATCGTGAGACAAAAAAAATCAATAATTCTGCATAAGCAATGTGTGTGCAATGCAGAACAGACTTATCAATTTTCATGGGCTCATCGCTGATAAATCTATTCACAGAGAACTACTTTGAAACGAAAGTACACATTCTCTTTAACTTTATTATTGCTTTACTTGCATCAAAAAAGTCGAGATTTTGTTGGCAAACAAGTTCAGAAGATTTGAGAGAAGCACGGAAAATTTGCAGTCGCACCTAAAAACTCAGTGAAGTTAGTCCATGAGCCAAACTTTAATTGGGTTGCTTCGCGCTTCATTACGTGAAATAAAGGCGAGACTCCTCGAGGGAGCAACTTCAGAACTGCAGAGTGGGTTGAGAGCAACAAGATTGATGACTGAATATACTGGATATCATAACTCGGAAGCTGGCATCAGTGAGAATTTCCCCTGCATAGATTGCAGTTGAAAAATTCCCGTAGTAATATTCCAATTTTGAAGTTGAGGTTATGAGGTAAGTCCCGTAGTATCCTCGCTACTCACATTAAATTTACATTAACTTGCACGAATAAAAATTTTCATTTCCGGTTACTCCCCGATAATGAAAACAATAGAATTGCCATAACTATTGCGTAGTACTTTTTTAATCATACACACTTCAATTTATAAATTACTGAAGTCTCTTTACAGACATCTTTGAGTCCCAGTCCATCCCTAATTTATAGATCTGATATAAAAAGCAACTCGCACAATCTTTTTTGAAATTGATATCCCGGAACAAAATTCAAAGTTCTATTTTCAGATCCACAAATCTCAGAGGTTGGAATTCGATACAAATAGACACTAGGAATTCTTAAATCTGAAACAAGCTATCACTCGAGAAAGATAAAAAGATAAGAAAAACACAACGAACGCACTAATTTGGACTTGATAAATTACAAATGACGGAATTTTGTTGATAACGACCCATGCATTTCATAGTTGCCCTGTCAGTTTCACATTACAGTCGAAAAAAATGGCATTTTTCTCCCGAGTTCGGGAGATGCAATGGTGCAATAAGTAGAGTCACTTCCCATCGAGCGCAAGCACGTCATCTTTAATGACCCTCCATCGTCTTTTCTGAAGCGAAAGCAGCCGTGGACAATAGCCGTCCTAATCAGCGACGTCCGGCAGTGTCAAGGCTATAGGGAGCAACTGGCCTTAATTCTGAGGTTGCAACGGAGAGTAGGTATTCAGTAAAATCCAGCAATGACGAAACAGCGCAGGGTAACCGGCGATGCCCGATAGTGACGAAGCAATAAAGGCTAATGAGCGAAATGCGTGACTATCAAAGCAACAGTGGGTCAGCAGCGAGCGTCTTGTGTTCCTCAAGAACCATGTAATCAAAACAAAATCACCAAAACGTTTTAGTTGTACTGGTATTCACGGTCGATACTTCATTTTTGACTCAACAAATTTAAAAGCCTCAAATATCTAAGCCATGAAGTATCTCACTATTATTTTTGATCTCGTTACTCATAATATACGTATATCCTATTATACATAAATTTTCCTATTCTTATTTTATAATATCGTTATATCTTATTCATTTGAGGTCTAAAGTGTTTCCTTCCAGAAGAAGATAAATGGTTATGAATTGCGTTTCTGTGAAGACTGCGACTGCAATTCGTTGATATACAGCCTGGTTATTTTTTTAACTGTATTTTCAAAACGTATTGTTTTCCTACAAAGAGACGCGCCTGTTTGTCGTAACTTCATGACCGATATTTAATTAAACGCTGTGCAATTAGCTGAGCATACAATACTTCACAAGACTCATCAACGAGTCATGAAGTAACTTGAAATTGAAGTTATTTTGAATCGCAAAGACAAGTAATCCCTGGGTAATTTACAATTGAAAGCGCGACAAGCGCATCTGACTTGAAATTAGATCATCAGCTTGAAGTAAACGCAACGTTTGAAGCCATTAATTGAAGCTAATTAATGCACAAGAACGTTCTCTAAGGAGCATTTCTCTCTTGTGCAGATCATTTCGTCAAAACAAAACTAGTATTTACGAACAGTGACACATTTCACGAGCTCTTTTCGCATTAGCATTCTGAAAGCAGCAGGATGCAGACGCAGCAGGATGCAGACGCTTCAGGCCAAAGTGAACGCTCAGAAGTTTGAACTACTTTTTACTACTGTGGCTGGTTAGACATCACTGTTTGAATGCAATCCGAGTCAGAGTATTAGTCATGATCACTGCAGAACGAGAAACATGATATAACCCCCAGAACTTCACCTCGCTCTGTTAAAATTCCTCGTTAAGCAATTATGATTAATCAATGGCTCATCAATTGGAAATTGACACTTTAATTACCACTTTGGATCACAGCACTGAAATTGATGCGCTGCAGTCGATGCATGAGCTCAACGCGTCAGAAGCTCCAGATTTGGGCTAAGCCAATAGCTTCGAGCAGGAGGGAATGCTCTGCGCCACAAAGTTGCATTTGAATTAGAAAATTAATTCAGGAAGTGTGAAATTGAAGTCGAATAATGCAGCATAAAGGTAATATTGCCTGCTCAAGTAAATTTGAATTGCAGTACGCTTGAGTAGGAAGAGTCATCGAAGTCACGCAGTAGGAAAATAACTATCGGCAGTGGTGCATTGAAAACAGAAAATGATTCAGTTGACAGCTACTTCGATGTAATGAGCTATCCCAGAGCCAATCAGCGTTTCCAATTCGCTTTTATCACTCGCACATCTATGTAAATTCGACCATTTAGATGAAAAGGAGAACTAATGGAAAAATGCACATTGTTTAATGTAAATGTTTCGAAATATAATTTATCTTTATCGTTGAAACATGAATGAAGAAGAAAGTTAATAAAGTTAAGTTAACTTAGATTACGCAGAGAAGAACTTACCAAACACGTGTATAATAAATAAATAATAATAACCAATGTCCACTTTAACGATGGTTTTTTTTCCATCTTACTCGTGAGATTCTCCTAGACTCGACAAATTGGAAGTATGATATAATGGTCTACTCTTTATAAGGAAACACTAGCATGAGAGTATAGTTTGTTTTATGGGAGAGTAAGATTTAAAGTACCCTAACTCTTGGTTCTGTCCTTGCTGCTTTATTAGTAATGGGGAAGGTTTAGCAGAGCAAATACACTGATGTACATCACGAATTTAATGAATTGTTGGTTGCAGCGATAAGGCATGTTCTGCCTGGACAAAGTCTGTCTTCATAAATAATCATACGAAAGTTAAATGACTTGTTATTTGAATGTGAATTTACAAATTCAAAAGAAAACCTACAAATTACTACGAAGTTTCTACTTTAGGATAAGTCGACGATGAACTTCAACTCTTGACGAGTTGGCACGAAACCATTAATGCTTATCATCGAACTTATGTTCTTGGAATCATTAGCAATCGGAATACCAGCTAGTAGGAATAAAGGCAGTGATCGTGCATTAGGATGGCGCTGGTGGCAGCAACTGATAGTCCGGGCCGCTGGCTGGCAATACCAACGGAGAAACTCATTAATAAAGATCCCGAATGAGGGAGACAATATTGGCCGGGATATTGGTTTGCTTAGATTAGACGATCCCTCTGGGCCCTTGATGCTCTCACGCGGAATTTCAGCAGGTCTTGAGTAGAACTGCTTGCCTCACATCCATATGATGACTATTTGATTTTTCAAATTGTACATTCAGGGTGAGTCGCTTAAATTAAATTGAAGTCATATAAAAGGGCAAAAGTTATTTAAGGAAATTATTTCGCTGCTTCGTGCAATTTTACAACCTAAGGCACAATTAACACGTTGATCGCGATGTGAGACGCCGGTGTACACGGAGGAAATTTTCATGATACTACTAACCGACACGTAGTGACAAACTAAATTTTTATGAACACTTAATCATAGCGAAATGAAGCAACTACCCAGTCAATGTTTGCTATTTTTCAAATTGCTTCCTATAGTTTACTTTGAATATGAGTTGAATATAAACTTCAGTTTGACCCATCGTGGGTAACGGGGTAACTAGTGAGGCGTGTTTACCGTTTACAGTCTCATGAGCTACGTCACACAGCCTTCGCTGTGTGCTACAGTGTCATGATCCTCTCGGGCCGGCCTTAGCATCTCGGGTCATTTTCAACGGCCGACTGGAGCACACGGTCCTGAGCCTGTAATCTCATAGATTGGGCTATCTCCAAGACTACGATGCTTCTTTCTAGAGCTGAATTTGAGAAGCTTCAGAAGGGGGCTTCTGGTTTCACGGAGATCCGTATATGGTTGCTACTCGAGGTTACGAGACTTTTTTCGCCAGCTCAATTTGCCTAATCTATTTTATCAGACTTTGGGAGTAGTTGTCTGAAGATTTCATTCTCTTCTTTGTAAGTACTTTGAAGGCTGCTGTATACAGTACTGTTGTAACCTTCTCAACGGAAAACATTTTGAGGTAATTCAACTGATCAAACAAAATTTCAATAAAATTCGCAGTTAAATTAGCTTCTTCAAAAACGCGTAAGATTGTGTGCGGAACATTACACTGACACATATTCCGTAGAGCAAAATGGTTGCAACATAAGAAGTTTTTCCGAAATTTTATTATCGTTTATGAAACTCCTAAGTCGTTTAGTCATCGTACGAGTTACTTTTTAAAATTACATCTTCTCTTTCTTTTAGTTTTGCACTCTTGCATTTAAATACAGAAGCTGAAGCTCTCACGCCGCATATTTAATGTTGAATTTATCTTCTATCCTTCAAAAACCTTTCTTGTTTTCGAGATGTTTATGTCAATAGATATTAGATATTAGTTTTCCAGCTCACTCGCTGCAACACTTCCATTCTCGTACAAGAATTCGTAGCTAGAGAATGAATTTACTTGTTAGAATTTTTTTTAATTTCTTTCATTTATGCTATCCTTAAAGCATGAAATGAACTAAAATTGTAAGTTTTAGCCTTCCTAACTACACCATTACCATTCCTAGGAAAATAGAAGACAAGCATCATTTAATAAAGGATGATGCGAATGAGGAATCTATGCGCAAGGTGTTCCCTCACCCCCAAGGCATAGAAACGCGAGTGAGGAAAATTTGTAATACAAGATGCAAGTCGATAAAAATAAAGTAGTAGGAGCTGAAAAATGAACAGCATTGAACCGACAAAAGATGGTCCGTCACAAAACAAAGACCTTTTCTTGTTAAACATGAGGTAAGCCTACTTAACGTTCAGCAAGGGTTCTCACAGCTTACTCGTGGAAGTGCCAATTCCCGTATATACAGCAGTTGTACGCTCTTGAGGAGTTTAAAGGCAGATTAAAGCAAAACGTCATTGAGTATGCAGCATTCTCTCGTGCAGCTTTGTAGACATTTTTGTAGCGCATTTTGTACAGTAGCTGGCTTACGGTCCGGGTCCGAGTTTGGTTATGGTTTACCGTACGAGTTAGGTGCAGTTTTTGCAGCTGTCTGAAATTTTCTCTTTTCATGGATTGATTGAATGAATTTGAAGATGTGTACTATGAGAGTTAATTTTTCTGATCCAAATTCTTCATTGGACCATCTAAGAATTTTATCTTTCTCTTCCCAGAGTTTCTCTTAATTATGTAAAAACCTTCCACGTTCTGCTCAGCGAGTAGCTACATGGCAAGTCTGCCTTGTGAAACTACCCTTGATTAATTGTCGTACTGGGTCCTTGACATTGTGTTCGTGCTTTCGTTCAAAATCCTCATACTATTCGATTTTTGTCTTGCTGAAACCCGTTCCAACCTACACACAGAATACACTTCATCACGTTCACCGTGTTTTTACTGTTGTAAACGGTTAGTTTGATTAGGTTGTAAGTAGCATAGTAGGGAAATTGACTTTAATGCTCAAATACATTTTCATCCTTCCTAAAAAATACGATAGACACAATTGCACAGTACGTTTCACCTGTTGAGGTAACGATTATTTCTTCAAGAGGTCGCGAAACAGATGAAATGTCATTCCTTTAGACTGATACTGCTGAGCATGCTGGAAGGAGTTTTCGAACTAAACAATTACTCTCTTCCCCTCCCCAATCTGCTGTTGGCTCTCATGCAGAGAGTTGTGACTTTCCAGTTCGACAAGACGATTTTAAAATAATTTCTTCTACATCGGGTACAATTAACCTTCGCATTTTGGAATCCCTGTTCATTTTAAAAGATAAACCTACCCTGAACAATACGCAATCTGCCTTCCCTCTGCAATTAGTGTAGTCTTAGCCTTTCTCTCTTTTATTCATTTTTTAATGTCATGTATTCCACTGATGATTGTATTTTGAACAAGTTATAACTCGGTGTTTTTGTATTTTTTCAGATAGTTGAAAATGACTAAAATATGGTCGAAACGTTCTCTTTTTTGTTGAAAGGTTTTTTAAAGAAATATGATTTCAATTAAAGCGATTTTCTTTGCTCTTTTATTCATCGTTCGACTTTGTAAAAAGCAAAACTTTTACTTATATCCATACTGATACGTGAATGAGCAATTTACCGGTTGGTACACATATGGCCCTATACGCAGGGAACAATTTCTCATGGACGAGGCAGAGCACTCATGAAGAAAACTATTAACCCAAACTACGAAGACGAAAAACCTTCCTTAAACGTCGACTTCGAATGTTGATCAGTAATAGGAAAATGAAATGACGAGAATTAAAAAATATAGAGAAACAGCGTTTAGCCTCCGACACTTATGTATGATGTACGTTCTATTTCTGCCGCCGAATATGAATAGCATTGGTACAAATCATAACACAAGTTTCTGTCTACTTTTCATAAGGTTTTCGGATACACTATAAATTTTAAATTGTAAAACGCTACAGGAAGACTCGGTCGAAGAGCTTTAGAATTATCTTGTCGCACTGGATTCAAAGCTTCAGTTTTCAAGACAGAGAGTCAAACTGAACAACATCCTAGGATAAACGCGGCTTTCCTTCACATATCTAAAACAACTATTTCTTCTACAATTCTCAAAAAACAATCTCACTACGTACACAATTCATATATATATATAAATACACATATGTGAATTGATATGTATGTATGTATATATATATCTATATTTACATAAAAAGCTTTCTAGCTTATTCAAGATATTCGCATCATGTGAGCTAAGCTAAGAACGAAATTGAGAAGCTAAGCCAAGAAAGAAGTTCATGAAACTAGAAAAAGTTGAAGAAGAAAGTAGCTGGTGCTGAAAAACAGGACAGCAGTGAAACGAAAAAAGATGGTCCGTAACAAAACAAAACCTGTTCTATTTCCACAAAATTAAAGCCTACCTAACGCTTAGCTCGGGCCCTCACATAGCCCCCCTGGGATCATACTTCTGAATAATTTCTAAAAATTCATGGAATCCAGGTTAAAATAACCCTCACTTCCTTGAGCTCGATCAACTCTCTCACGATCTCTCACGATACTCTCACGATCAACTAACGCAAGTAAACGAGAACGGAAGTTAGAATGCGCCACCCATACACAAAATAGAGAAAAATACACGTCAATCTATTTCGGTTGACGCGTTCATTTGATGTGAATACAAAGTGCAGTCCTCGACCGAAGAATTCGTTTCATTGGTTGGTCGGAGCTTTCAGCTAATGAATCTCGGAGAGCAAAACCCGCAGACTAACTCCTTAGGGACGGTCATGTGATGCAAAACCCTTTGATGCAGCGTAAACCGCTCAATGGAAGCGGAGATTCATGGGAATTTCAGAACATTTGCTTAGTTTTAGGAGCCGTGAGCTAGATTTTAAAAGTGTCGCCCGCCGATGACGAAAGAAAATAACTTTGCAAAATACAATGATGTGAGTCTATGAATTAGTGCGTAATGGTTATAATTAAATGAAGAGAGTCTATGCCAAATATGGTGAAACGTTTCTCGCTAATATCCACATATCGAAACAAAGATATTGGCAGCCAACGTTGAATTAGAGAATTTAAGCAACAATGAGTGGCTTTTGTCGAACAGTGGAAATTAAAGTAATTATTTTCACGGTTTGTAAAAGAACGTTAAAATTCTTTAACGAAAAATTCCATTTAGTTATTTTGAGCCTCCCTTACCCCAACAAAGGCGTGGTCAAGAGATGAAAGAGAAAAGCACCGCACAGCGCTGCATTGGGAGAAAGGGACCCTGTACACAAGGTGTGTCCCAACACAAAACCCCTGCGTGCACAGCAGCATAATTGAAAAAAAAAAATTTATGAAAGATGATAAAATATGAAGAAGAGTGTAATAGGTGCTGAAAACTAGACAGCAGTGAGCCGAAAACAATGGCTTGTGACAAAACGGAAACCTTTTTTTGTTTTGGCAAAAAGGAAGCCTAACTAGCGCCACTCAGGACTTCACTCTTTCCCCCTGGGAGCGAAGAATTACCGATACAAAATAATGAAACGCTACAGCTATGGACTGATCTCAATTCATTTATTATCTTGTTGCATATTGCGTATCCGTGTGCTTAATTGCAAATACATTTGCTCTAGAGAAAAACACACAAAAATAAATATCCGATTGAAATGCAACTACAGCTAAGCAATGAAGTGTTTTTATTTTCTTAGCGAAAATGAAAACCCTATGAGACAGCGATTATGCAATGACATAAATGCATCCAGTTTCACTGATCATCAGTTAACATCACATACGACACACGAATTTTCTACCATTAACAGCTAAAAGAACATCCAACACGCTCGCAGCAATGGCTAAAAAGCTCTTAAAAGAGCCGAGTCAAGACTTGCAAAACCTTTAGTTTAAAGCAAGGACATTTTATGCTCACCTATTTCAACCGACACTGAAAAGTTTAATCTTCTGTTCTAGGACAAAAGCCAAGCGTTGCGAAACACTCCATTTGAAGCGAACTGCTAGAAAACCAAGGGTCATCTTCACAGAGAGGATTTTTTGTCGTAAATCGCGACTTTTTCTAGGTAGATAGAGCCGCATGCCTCTCAAGTTCATGGGTCGTTTGTCTTTGTACGGAGTGCTTCGTTAGCGCGCGTAGTCGCAGCAAACGTAGCTGCTACTGCACGAAAACAGATGTCGTAGTAGTAGAAATAGCGGTTATAGCGGTGGAGGTAAATGTACGTTGTCACACCAACAGTGATGGCAACAGCAGCAACCGCAGCTATGGCAACATCAATGACAGCAGCAGAAGCAGCAGCAGAAGAAGAAGCAGCAAAAGTAGCAGCAACAGCAGCAATAGCTGACGCAGCAACAGCAGCAGTAACAATAGTAGAAGCTGCAGCAGCATCAGCAGCGGCAGTTTAGCGGCAGCCGAAGAACAAGATCTCCAGAGGGCCGTTAAGGCAGCCAGAAAGGCCAAGTGGTCCCTCAGGGACGGCGGTCCAAAGCACCAAGCGTGGTCACGTGAAAGAGAACTAAAAGAGCTTTTATGAAGAATACGTGTCCGTTCTGGCGATGGAGTATGTCTTCCCTTGAAGTGAACAGCGCAAACCTTTTAGCTTTATTTGTAACCTATTTTGTGAGCGAAATATTTCTGGTAAGCTTCATGAGTGAGAAAACGAAAAAGTTAAGTTGTATGAATGATTTGGTCCTAGAGTGAAAATAAAAGGATTAGCCCTCACTTTTGAGGACGTATCAGTATTTTTTACGGACAAATTACACTGATGAATCATTAATGTTTCATAAGCATAACGCTAAATAGTATTGCATATAAACGAAGCTAATTTTCAGGGATTTAGCCTAAAATCTGGTTATATTATTGAAAATCGAGTGAGTACACAATAGTGAGAGAGCAAAAATATGGGTTCGTGTACGATGCAATAGTTAGGGAAAGAGGGATTGGATTTGCCGAGCATGATCGCCAGAATCTGACTAGCAATATAGAAAAAAAATTTATAAGCGGCATAACTCTGATTGTGTTCAGCGAATGGAAACAAATCAAGATTGAATTATTACTCAAGCTAGACGTTACCACACAAATTACAAAAGTTTTCATTCATGAAACGTTTATCAGAGCATTTCCTTTTTGTCTGAAATATTATAGCCATAATAATTATATTATAATTAGTTAGCTCAAGTCTTCCAGGCCACGACGAAAGTAATCTCAAGAAAATGACGAAGAGGGACTATTTAGCATGGACGGTAGAAAATGGGAATCTATGAACCATACGTGTTCCCACATAAGATACCCTGCGCATGGATAGAGCAAGTTAGGAAAAAGAGGAAAAAACAGCAAGTTGGGAAAACGAGGGAGAAAATTAAGAAGAAACAGCGAAAGAGGCATGAAATCAGAAAAAGTAAAGAAGGCATGTAAGAGAGGAGTCTCAAAGGCCTACCTGTGGCAGAGGTAACCTGACAATGTCAACCATGAGGGCGCTGGTCCCCATTGCATCGGACAAACAAACCTAAACCTACTGCCTACTCTATGTCTCCAGAGGAGCTCTCTAAAATATCAAAATAGAATCCAAGATTAGAGTTGTTTGTTTTCAATGGTACACAAAAATTTGGCAAAAACTCATTGCAGTCAATCAAGAGCATTTTGCAAACAGCAGAGTTCTTAGAGACACATTTTATGATGGTATTTGAGATTGCACTCCATTCACGTGATTAAAATGCGACACACCTAAATTGCAAAATACAAGCCACTTTCCTGAAATGTAGAAATTAATGTTGTCATCCATTTGCTTTTCGGTATTCAACGCAAGTGCACTAAAACAAGCGAAATCATAAATTCTGCCTTTTTTTTGCACTCGCTTTGCGCGTAATTGACCTGAGAGCGTCAGTCACAAACGACTATGCAAATAACTGTTGTCGCTGAATGGCATCCAGTCGCTGATTGCGCATTCAAGAGGCGCGAACGTAAACGATCTCGCTTCAAACGCAACTGAAAAATCCATTACGACAAAATGTAGTTTTTCTTTTCAAGGTTGCCCACATTAAGAGCAATGGAGAACTTTGAAGTGCAATATGTGAAACAAAACTCATTTCACTGATTATATTTACGATTAATTTCCCTCGTAAGGAATTATGTTATACAAGTGTTACTGATAAAATTTTGTTTCACCTAGGCACAAATTCTCAGCAATTCAACTTTCACTATACTGTACTTTTCTAGGTAAGCGTTGAAAAAGCATAAACTTCCACTGAAATGAAATCATGTTGACTTGCTTATTTATGAGTATTGGGAATGGCTCAGAGTGAATGAAATATGTAAACTCTGCTCTAAAGAACCTTGTCATATTAAAATTCTTGTGAATGATGAAAATGTAGTTTTGTCAAAATCATTGACGAATTTATGAATATTCAAACGTTTACTGTAAATTTATCGATTTTTGGCCATGAAAATTGTTTTCTACCTGCAGGTGAAGGCTTAGAGTTGATGAAACGTATGATACATAAAACTGGAGATGCAAATTGAGCTAGACGAGTGTCGAATAATCGATGAACGAGATCGGCACCGTGAGAAGCATTGGTCACTCGAAAGTAAAAGGGTCAATATGGGAGACAAAGACACGGAAGGCAGCACCACATGAAAACGTGACCAAAATAATGAACTAACTAACCTCAGCAAGAACGAACCAGGGGAAAAAGATAAGGGGGAATGGTTAGAAATAAGCAAAGGAATTATGGGTAATCGGTACAATGGTTAAAGTAGGTGTAGACAAGAATGGGCGCAGGAGGAATAGACAATCGGCACATCAGGTAAATAGGGAATAGAAACTGCATGGTAACTAACGGGCCGAAGAGGGAATGACAATTTGAAGAATCGTAATACATGGTTTTGAGGGAGTACAACACAATAAATCTCAAAGTTCACTTTGAGCATCATTAGTAAAAAACACCAATAAACAGAGCAGTACTACGAAAGGTCTCAACAGGTATAAGATAGAAGTAACCAAGTTTGTGACAAATAAGAGTCAAATCATTTTGACATATGGGAGAACTACTGCTGAAGTTCTGAGTTAGGGTAAACATTTGCTAATGAAAGCAAGGGAGAAAAATTTGTTGATTGCCGCGTATTTCTTTTTCCAACATTGGAAAGCACATTCGCTTAGAGATAAAATATTCGTGTTACGTGTACGTCCAGCACGTATAATTAAATTCCAATATATTTTCGGGAGTGTGAAGGTGCAATCTAAACAAGAAAAATTAAAGGGAGGGACACCTTTAATCAAATTGAAGGAGATAATGCTTTATAAAAACCTTGACTTTGAGTCATGATATCACAAGGGGACAAGCTAACTTGGGCTTCCGAGTGTTTTATACTCGTATTCATTGTCTCCCAATAAGAGGACATCCACTCACCACATTACTGGGTTGTCGAGCCAGGGTGTGTTGCGTCCCAGTTGCAGAGGAAGAGGATGAGCTTGCTCCACTTTGAGTGGTGACTGTGCTTCCACCTGCGTATCTAACGGTGTTGGTGGAGGTAGAAGTAGAAGAAGTGTTGGCGGAAGTGGCGGAGCCGCTTGTAGCAGCCCGCTCGTTCTCAGCAGCAGCTTGGAAGAGTCCCGCAGATAAGCTGAAAGACTTCACGACGGACGAAGTAAAAAGTCTCAGTGTACTGAAAGACTCGCCCATTTTGTTGCTAATAGATGGAGGGCCGGTGGGAGTAGCGACCTCGCCGTTACCTGCGGTGCTGCCGAGCGCCATCACTCGCGATGACGAGGCGCTTGCGGTGACGCGGGACGCCGTGCCGTTCCTGGATCGAGCGTCTCCGCCGCTGGCCGCAGCTGCTGCCAGGTCGCTGCTGACGCTCGAACTCGCGCTGTACCGTCCCATCGGCATTATACGACCGCTTCAACGTCCCTTTTCTGGCTCAATAAACGATCAAACGCACTCGTGAAAGGGCTCCAATCTTGGCTTTCACCTGAGCCTTCGCGAACCATCAAAAGCTCCCAACTGGGATTGAATCCAAGCGCACATGGCTTTTTTTTTCGTCTTGAGCACAGGAGATTTACTAGCAATGGGTTTATTTTTCGCAACTATTAATATAAGAGCAGATGTACTGACAAACAGCACATGGATTAAAAAATCGAATTTTTTTAATCTATTCGCTTCAAATTCCAAATGAGAAATTAGTTTCACGAACACAAACCAAGAGGCAAGGAAATCACAATTTATTTTGAGTAATTTTCTGCACACTGTGGGTGAACACTTTTCTTTGTGAAAATAAACCACACACAAAAAGTTTTTTTTGAAAATACGGTAGATCACTGTTGCTAGTTGAACGAGTTTGTCCATAAACATTTAGTCAGGAAATATGGAGGAGCATGTTATTCTAACCAAATCAAACATCTTGATAAAGAAGATTATTCTCAGCAAAAAAAAATCAAGGCCGGCAAATAAGTCGTCAGGTCAAGGCTGAGGACGCGCTCCAACGTAGGGATCATTCATTATTTTCATAGCGCGCAAATATCAGTTGGTGCATAAACAAATATTGATGCGAGGCATTCGAGCGTCAACAGAGCTGCTGCTTCCCGTTTACTTTCTCTGAGGCTTTCATTTTCACGCTTGAAGTCAACTGAAATCGTCGGGTTTCATCTTCAAATTTCTAAGCCAATCACGTTACGCTTTGAAGACGCAAGCAAAAATGAAACTCAAACAACTTGGGAGAGTCGCTCAGGCCGGCGCTCTGGAAATTCCCAAGTCGAGAGCAATCAGCGACAAGGGTTCGCTCCAAAAAAGTGGACACTAAAAAGAAATAAACTCAACAAATCCGATTAGAAAGTTTTAGCTGTGCTACCACGAATTCGTAGAGAGATGAGGAGGTGCTGAGAGTTCTTTGGAAGTGAAAAATTGCTGCGGGGGCGATTTCTCAACTTTACAAAGAGCATTTTTGAAGGATACCGTACCTAACTGCAAACGTGTCCAGTTGAGGGTCTCAAGTGAATCGGATGGATTGACTGCCGAGGGAGTGATTTACTTCTTAAAACGGAGTCTAAATATCGATTTAGGAACGTTAATACGTTGGTCGCGATGTGAGCCGCTGTGACACACGGAGGGAATTTTCATAATGTTGCTGACCGAGCAGTACGTACGTAGTCACAGACTCGACTTTTGTAAATACTTGATCAAAGTTGAATGATGACACGATCCAGTTACTGTTTGCTATTTTCAAAACGACTCACTATAATTGACTTTTAATTTGAGTTGAATATTGAACTTTAGCTAAACCAATTATGCTCAAAGTGATATCACAGTTTCAATGCGGTGTGAGAAATTTACATCTGGCAAGCTCTAGTTGATGCAGCGGTCATTTGCGCTGCACGCAGTACAGGGCGCTGCACGCAGTACAGGGCGCTACACGCAGTACAGGGCGCTGGTCAGTTGCATGACGAAGAATGAACTGCAAAACAGCGTGAAAGAAATTTTCTTCGATAACAATGAAAAGTATTTTCTCATTGAAAGTGGTTAATATTTCAAAGAAATCTTGCAAGTTTAAAATAATTTGCACAGAATTACGACCCGCCTCGTCACAGAAACTCTTAAAAGCATTAAAGATTTGTTCCCAGGTTGAAAATGTTAACACTTGAAGACCAGAAGAGAAAAGATTGTGGGCGATTTATCTTTGGTACTAATGAGTACATTGTCAATCGGTGAAATGTGAGGATGCACGGAGAAATGGCTCATAAATGTTGTGGTATAAAACGCCGCGAAGAATTGTAACAATCTTTGCGGCTGAGTCTAATTTTAGAAGCTTAGACAACCTCTGATGGTTTCCATTTCAGAAACACACATATGTTACAGGTTCATCACATCATTCAGTAATATTGGCAAAAATTAACCTATTCTACCTATCCCATCAGCTAAATCCTCGAAGATGGGAATTGTATCTCCCTCTGTTGCATCTCATTCAGGAATTTACGGTTTCTTGGATGAATTAAAGGTGCAAGGGGACACTGTAGTACATCATTGTATCACAATTTCATAATTTTTGGTGGACAGACGGTATTTACCAGCTTCACGTTTGAACATCATAGAAAAGGATGAAAATAAATTGATCGCATCGAAGCTTTTCATTCTTTCTTGTTATAGATAAATTTCCCATCCGTTGTATGATTGCTTAGAAATTTTGGTAAAGAATTTGAAAATTCAAATGTAAACAAATGCTACTCTCGAGCGACGTTTTAACATTGATATTGAAACCTGACCGCAGCTGAACTCAATCCGTAGTAATTCAGAGCGTCAGATTCTTTCATCACTCACAGCTGTTCGCATTATTCAAAACATTTGCACTAGCATGCATAATTTGCTCACGCTAAACACGTTCACCGCGTTTCCGGAGTTGTAGATGGTTGGTTTGGTTTGGTTAGGTTGTAAGTAGCGGAATTGGAAATCGATTTAAGTGCTCGAGTACATCTTTATCTTTCCTAAGAAATTTGGAAAATAAAATTCCACGACACATTTCACTTGGTATAATAACAGTTATATCTGAAAGAAGTCCCGAAACAGGAGAATTGCCATTCACTCTTTCGGGCACGAGTATGAGCAAGTTACCGACTGGTACATACAGGGCCTAATTTGCGGGGTACGTATTGAACACCCCGTATTGAAAACCAAAATTCAACACGTTCGCTGTCCCTGGACGCCCATGTGCGTCCAGCGGTCTCATGTTACGTAAGGTTGTACGTAGCAGAGTTTAAACCAACGACTTTGCTGCTCGAAAAAAAATTGTATCTCTCTAAAGAATTTTGAAAATATAATAGCACGATGTTATTTGACTTCGTGTGCTTAAATCTTTTCAAAAAAAGATGTTGGAATAATTGAAATGCTGTTCATTCACACTGATACGTAAATGAGAAATTTACCTAGTGGCACTCTTGTGCCCCAATAGGCAGTCACAGTTATAGCACTCCATGGCTCAGGAATACGCGAGCTGTACTCGTTCTGTGACTCATTACCTGCATTTAGCGAGGGCCGCACCGACCTGCAGAATGGGTAAATGACACACGTGACACACTTGCCTCGTGCAACTGCTCATCTGGAAACATCCCCATGCGTGGGGCAGTGCCCCGGATCATCGCATTGGCACCACCCTTCGGACAACCGTGAACTATTTAACCGGTAACAAAATTTGCTTTGTTGACAAAGAATATCTAAATTTCTCGTCCTCTGTTGAAGAATCTTGCAAATAAAATGCATCTAACTTCTATGGCTAAAGCGGCATTGATAGCGATTTCTATTTGATTGGGACTTGAAATTTACGTTAAATGGGAACTAATTTTTGAATAATTGAGGAAACTGGGAATCTATTCACAAGGTGTGCCTCCACTCCCTTCGCACTGAAACAGCGAAATTTAAAGAAGCTCACACAACTAGATGAAAGTCGAAGAAGAGAGTAAGTAACAAGTAATGGAAAAAGTGACAGCAGTGACCTGAAAAAATTCCATGCCAAAAAATGTTTTGTCGCATAGCTCCTTCAAACCTACTAGGTTCTCCACAGCACCGAGTCAAGGCAGTTACGAAGTTTAGTCAAGGAAAAAAAATTGAAATACAGATTTGAAATTGGCTCCTAAGACTGAGCGGTGGAAGTTGATGCAATGATAAGAAACACCCCAATAAACACAAATGAATGCGAGCCTAAGAATTTCAGCCGTCCTAGCACGCATTGAGGAACGGGACAGTAGCTAAATACAACCTTCAGAGCAGTCAATGTACCTAAATGCAATCCTTATTAACCGCAAATAAACCTAAATGCAATCTTCAAGAGTATCTGATATTGCTGAATGCAATCCTAAGCGCAACTAATCCACCCGAATGCGATATAAGCGGACAAACCATTTGGATGCGCTCTTAAAAAAAGACCATGGCACTTAATGCGATCCCAAGAGCCGTCAATGTAACAAAATCCGATATATGCGCAAGAGGCATTTAAATGTGCTCTTAAGGGGGGCCAAAGCCAGTAGATGCGATCCTATGACGGCTCAATTTGCCTACATGTGATCTTAAGAGCAGGTAAGATATCTAAATTCGATCCCCGCAGCTGCCAATAGAAATAAAAGTAATACCGGGAGCGAAACATGACAAGACTGCAGGCAACACGTCAGTTTCCAGCGCAGTGCCACACGCCGCCATTCCCGACAGCCGCGCACGCGAGCTCGCGATGAAACTCAAGCCGACCTTAAACTCCGACAAGCGCGTCTGTGACCAGGGTACAAAATGGCCAGCAACGAGATACATAGAAGCTGTCGCTGGAAATATTTGGCTTAGCACGTCTCGGTCAGCATCGCGCTGCCACGCAAAAACGCCACGGCACTTCATGCCGGTCGACACGAGAAATTCACGAGGCTTGAGTATGCAAATTATTAAGTAACGCTCGAATGGGTAAATTCAATTGAATTTCAAGTACAACGAGCGAGGAAGTGAACGAAAGTTTCAGTTCATTTTGCGTGTGTGAAACACGATAAAAGAAAGAAATTTGGCTAGAATTCCTGAGAGCTTTCCTTGTTCACTGGAACAAGAAGATGCACACAGACACTATATTTACAGACAAGACTAATTTTTTAAGTCTCTCATGGCACCTGTGCATGTTTGATGAAGTGATATGAAAACCAAAATTCTTAGCTCTAGCTCCCTAAACTATTAAAAGGTCACCCCGATCATTACACTGGTATAACACCCAGTTTCTGAACCCGCACTGAGCAGCCAAGTTAAAACGATTTCTTCTGAAGTGATGCTTAATTAAACGTTCAGCCACACAACGCGACCACTCTCTACGTTCTCAGACAAAATAGTATTTAGTAAAACCGAACTTTGAGTTTGGTCCCAGATTTACCCATTCGACGCCCGACGCAGCGCCCCACGGCAACAGGCAAACCATTTAAGATCGTTCATGCACATAAAGCGTCGTTTGCGCAGCACTCGGGGATTTATTTACAAAGCATCAGGAGTTTGAGCAATCCGGTAAGGGAACTTTTCCCCGGGAGGGCAGAAAGTTTGAGCACGTCGCATTACTCGGTCAACGGAGAGCGCAGCGTTGTGCCTTCTAATGGAACGTCGGCACTGCCGCGCTCACTGCAAACACCGGCACAAAAAGGACTCGAGTGCTCATAGAGCCTTTGGCTGCCGGTGCCGAGTTCCTGTTTGAGAATACGTGCTGGAATCGCTGAGTTGTGACACGCCAGGCACTGCTGAGCAGTGAGACGCCAGGCACTGTTGGGCAGCGAGACGCCAGGCACTGTTGGGCAGCGAGACGCCAGGCACTGTTGGGCAGCGAGACGCCAGGCACTGTTGGGCAGCGAGACGCCAGGCACTGTTGCGCAGTGAGACGCCAGGCACTGTTGCGCAGTGAGACGCCAGGCACTGTTGGGCAGTGAGACGCCAGGCACTGTTGCGCAGTGAGACGCCTGGTTGCATCAAAATTCGGTCTTTACAATAGGGTAGTGAAGCTTAACAATAAAAGCTGCGCCAAAATCGAAGAATTCACCAGTCATTTTGCAAAAAAACCTAAACTCAGAGACTTCCTTTCCGGAAAAATTGGATCTAAAAGACCTGATGTTCAGAGAAACTTCGTTCTACAGTAAATGTTCCAAAGAAAAATATAACACGAGGAAAGTTTCCCCTGTCGGTAAATACGGACTTAAGATTGAAATTTCTCAGTTCGAGGCCCGGATGGAGCTAACTTTGACTAAACAAGGGAATTCAGATCTAAGAAAATGACAGCGTGCTCACAACATGGATCACAGGGACCGAAAATGTTGAGAAGCTATTGCTAATGAAGACATAACAAAATGTCACATTGCCAGTTAATACAAACTGTACAAAACAACATCATACTAGTTTGAGGCGCTTACATCTGAAGTTTTTTCTACTAAACGACTTTATTTTGTTTTTATACAGTTACTACAACCGCGTTTACTTATGAAGTTTACTCAACAGCACACCGTCAGACTTTATTTTGTTCATTGTACAGTTACTACAATCATTATTAGGCTGACGCTTGCATCAGGTTACCACTGATATTAGAACGAGAGAGGCACTGGCACTGGGGTGGTGAACGCTTCAGGCCATGCTAAAGTTCGAACTCGTCAATAAATAGATGATTTAGAGGAGTTTACAGAAGTGGATTTTGAAACCCAACAACACGATAAAGGGCTTAGGATGAGTATAATCATAAAACTGATTCGGGGAAATCATAAACAAGAAGGTAGACCAGGTAGTGACCACAGTAAATGGGCTGACGTTACCATGTTTGTACATGGGGGATGCGAGTACAATTTTTAAAAGTCCTCGTAACCAAGACAGAAAATGCGTTTTCAGTAAGTTTTATTTTAACTTGGAAATTAACGTTTATATGATTGTTCATGCGGGTCTTTCAAAGATATTGGATACTGTGTCAGATCATAATTGCAATTAACCGGAGAGCATCATAAAGATTCATGTAGTTTTCAGCTGCTCGCAAGATGTGAAAATTAACCACCATCTTAAAATATTTATTTCCCCAGTAGGAGAAACAAAACAACCATTTTCTCAGGTATTGCACACACAACACACACACACAACACACATACACAATGTCCCAATTTTTATCACTTCCGCTATGGCCTTCATCATACTCTACAGCACAGAACTGCACCAACTAAACCATCATATTTTGTACCGGAAACACTCTGGATTGACTCCATTCCAGACAACAGTTTTCATTTCAGAGCAAACAGCTCTTCTGATGATTATATCAGAGAAGACGATTGTTAGATGTCATTAGAGAAATTCACTCCACTCTATACTTTCAGGTGAGAAGTTGAAAAGTATTGCTCATTGTGATTTAAGCAATGAAGCGGTCAATGTTGATCGATATGGACCGCACTATCTTGGATACACACTCCACTCAGAAAGCGGAAAGCAGTAGCTGCGTGGCCCCACAGCTACATCCTGTATACTATTCTCTCGATTCACACCCAGTCTCTCGAGATGATAAGGCGTATCGTCGAAATCGACGGCAAATCGCTTTTGACACTTTGTTTCTTTCCATTGTCCTCATTTGATTGCCTTAGATTGGTTTCTGAGAGAACGTACTCAAATTCGATCTCAGCGACTGGAAAATATTTTATTGATTTGAATAGTAGGAGGCAAGCGAAAAATATTGCAAGAGAATGCCAAGCTAAAAAATTGTACAGTTGTCTATTGGTAATTGCGGAAATCGCACGAAATTTTACAATTATAATTCATGAACAAACACTGTGACATCTCATTAGCTTGCTCAGCTCCTAGAAATGCACACACCACCACGTGACAAAATATCCTTTGTTACTGGAATAAAGTTAACCTCAATAGGTAAATCAGGTACAAATACTGCGTAGAGTTGAACTGGAGCAGCGAGTCTTTTAGAAAGCCTCATTCATGAGAATAGTAAGCCAAATAGCTAATGGAGAAAAAGAGACCATT
Organism: Platorchestia sp. MABIK; assembly: GCA_014220935.1. Lineage (NCBI taxonomy): Eukaryota > Metazoa > Arthropoda > Malacostraca > Amphipoda > Talitridae > Platorchestia > Platorchestia sp. MABIK. The sequence goes on along the minus strand of JACJUY010001918.1, from coordinate 31,884 downwards.
GGTATCGAGAATACTAAAATATCCCTCATGAATTGTGAATGATCGTGCTGCCCATAAATCTGAGTTAGGTGAACGGCCGTGGGATGCTGCGGGTCCTTCATCAGCCGTCAGAGCAGCAGCTAATAGCTACCACAGTCTTTGGAGAACGCCGCTTGAACGGGAGACTTATTCCTTCCTGGTTTCTGCAGAAAATAAAACAGAAGATCTCCTCTTGGATGCTGTGCCATCAGGTGCGGCGGTAATATCACGTTGGTCGTTTCTGTGCATCGAAGATCGGAAAGCAAGAAACTCATGGGCTAGAAACCACAGTAAAATGTGCAGTTTTCATTCCACAAAATTTTGCTCAAGCATGGGGATTGAGTTTGACATTTCTATGCCCGGCAGTACCCTGGGCTGTGTGGTAATGTGCTAACCCACTTTTATAAGTTGACTGAATAAATGAAACACGTAAAATAATACAAAATGCATTTGAACATTTAATGAATTACAGGACTTACATCGAGAAAAATCAAACGCCGCCATTTCTGACGAGCTGTGAACGCCTGATTGGAAATTACGACCGGCCGTGCGCACATCTGAACAGTTTTAACGAACTGCTTAAATGCAACCATTCTCATTCACTCATTCAGTATACATACTCTAATGACCACTCATATCTCTTTTCTTTTTCCTAACAGCATAGAGAAAACGCTTCATATTTTCATTTGAGGTCGGCCGTAAAATGATAAATACAGTAATACAGAGATACAATAATTCATTCTTTAATTAAATTAATGCTTTAGAATGCTAACCGTTTTGGGAATGACTTTACAGTTTACTCATGGTCTCTTTCGCAGAGACGAGACTTTATCTTAAGTAAAATCTCGCGTAGTACAGTAATAGAACGGAGCTTAGCACGTTTCCTGCGATGGGTTAAACTGAAGTTCAATATTCAACTCAAATTTAAAGCCAATTGTGGTTGGAAATCGTAAAAATAGAAAACATTAACTGGATCATGCCTTTATCTAGCTTTCATCAAGTATTTATAAATTGTAAGAAATTGCCAATTGTAGTTAGAAATCTAAAAAATAGCAGACATTAACTGGATCATGTCTTCATCTCGCTTTCATTAAGTATTTATAAAAATAGAGTTAGTGACTGCAGGTCGGCCAGTAGCATTATGAAAATCCTCCAGTGCCCACCGGCTGGTCCCTTCGCAATAAAGGTGCTAACAAGTTGGTCTTCGTCGCAGTCGAAGTCGAGCTCAGTTGACGTCGAAGTGCCGGACTTGCGTGAGAGCATGATTCGTTTACGTTCGCCGGCTAGGCAAATTTAGAATAATAGAATAGAATATTCCAACAGAAACGAGTCTTGTAACGCGCCCAAATTCCTATACCGGCAGACACTAATCACGCGCAGCCACTGGAATAAAAGCATAGGAGAAATTACGAAATAATCACACCGATTCAAGGACCAAGATATAATATTCACGTACGAGGACGAGAGAAGGAAGAAGCGAGTGGGTCTCGCATTTGCATTAGAATGACTAAATTTTAAATACTGTGAAGCAAAGAGCAGAATCTGTTTCGCTTGTTTATTGTCTGCCTTTCATGTGCACAACTCTCAAATGGGCAAAAAGTCCGTCAAAGCAGCATGCTTTGCTTTCTTTACCACAAACCGTTAAAATGAACGAAGTAAAATTTATCGTTAGAGACGAATGAACGATATATCAGACTAATTACGTACAGCAATTTAAAAAATGAATCCCTGCAACATCGAACCAGAAATATTAAAAGTTTGACTCACTCGGTGAAACTAATCAGACATCCATAATTGTAAAATGGCTCTGTATATTTCGTTCTCGAAATTATTTGCACTGGTTGGGAAGCATAGAAAACAAAGTATTTTGCTCAGAATCAGAGTGGATTGCAAAAAATGAAACGGTCAATAATCCAGCGGTTGTATATCTAGGCAACTTTCCTCAATTTTTCCATTGTAGTTAGATTCAACAAGTAGGAAATATTAAGGAAAATAACAACAGAAAAAACTTTCAGCGGTTTTTTACGAAAATTCAAGGCTACCCAGTCGCACATACTGATGCAAAATTCACGGAGTAAGAGTTCACCAGTGCTTTTTACAGGCAGACATTTTACAACAAAGAGCCACAATGCGCTTGTCTTCACGTTCGCTAGTTGAGACAGTGGCAGGACAGTCACCTACGATGCACCTGACCAGCACAGTAGCGCGCGTGATCCTTTAAGCCATAAAATAACGCCTTTAGTAATGTGCGAGAATATGGACGGATCCACAGAGGTTTGAATTTTGTGAATTTTCCAGAGTAAATTCTGTGGGAAGATTCCAAGTACACTCTTTATGACGTCAATCAATTCAAAGATTGCTTTTCTTAGCGGAATAAATTTAGCAAAGAGACTCCCACTTCACTACTTCTGTTCTGTACCACAGTGTAGTTCAGTGCTTGCTACAGTCGGTTCTCGAGTTGAACATCTTGTAATGCAAGCCCTATCTTAACACGGCCCCCGCGTTTTTGCGGTGATAACGGTTGGTTTGGTTAGGTTGTTCAAGTAGCAGAATAGGGAAATCTATGGTCGATTTGAGTTTAATGCGCTCACGGAAATTAATATTTCTGTTCCAAAGAATCGCTAAAAAACCACATTTAAGAACAATTTACATAAATGACATTTTGCTCGCTGATGCGTCATTTTCGAGTTTTTCAACATTGAAGTTATAGGAACGTCGAACATAAAAGTGAAGGAACGGACCCGTAAATATGTAGTAATACGGTATTGACGTAACACTGGGCGAAATTAGGGTAGGTAGCGTTAGGTTAGTTAAATAAACTAACCTTAATATACCTAAAATAGCTTCACTTAACTTAGCCAAACTAATGCTGTTTTCCGCCAAGAAAGTGCGCGGATTGCAACATTGTGGCGACTGCGCAACCGACTATATGATGTTATTCCTACCTGAAAGTAATTAATATTATATCTCGAAAATTACGCGTTAGCGAGCAAAATGTCATTCGTGTGAAACGTCTTTAAATGTGTTTTCTATCGATTCTTTGGAACAGAATTTTCAATTTCCGTGAGCGCATTAAACTCAATAGCGACCAAATTGATTTTCCACCTTAAATAAATTATAATTCTTCCTAATGAACATGAAAAATACAATTGCACGATAACATTTCACCTCGCACGATAACAATTAAATCTTAAAAATGTCGCGATACATAAAAATGTCGTGCATTTATACCAGCAGGTAAACGAGCGATTTACCTGTTGGTGCACATGTGGCCCAATACGCGGGGAACGTGTTAGTTAACACGCATGAAAATTAGTCCTTGGTATTGAACTAATACCTCGTTTGTTTCAAGTCATGGAAAAGTGAAATTTTTTCACCCGTATAAGTTGAGGTTCGCATAAGATGACGTTGTTTCGAGAATCGAAAACATATTTTTTGAAGTAAATCCAAGGAATATATTCTCGGTTCAATACAACTGACGCGCATCCACGTATGCCATACACTGCTGGGATGTTATTGTCGTCTCTGGATGTGGGCTTAAAGTTGTTGCGGGAAATTAGCCAGGTTCCGCCAGTACGCCATCCGACCTGCGATATTTTGCCATGAGCTCGCTTTACGATCGCCTAATGAGAACTGGGAGTAATTAAAACGCACCCGAAGGGAATGGTCAGAAATTAATATCGGCTAAAACTCTCAGGCGGCACCGGCAGAAAATGATGTACTTTCACTCTGGGAGAAAATTGGCCGCTGGCATTTTACAGCTATTTTAAATTTGTAAATCATCACAAGGATTTAAAAAAATTTGTAGGCCTTACAATATTTTCTGCTTCAAACGTCAAAAGTGAATTATAGGCCGTAGAACGATTGGAATTTTGGGGGACTTGATTTCCGCAGTTTGTACGCGCTATCTTTTGGATACTTGCAAAGCAAAAATATAAGCGTGAAATGACTTCAGTTTACTTACACATAACAAACGTCCCAATTTGTAATGCGTTAACACCATGAAAATGCCAATTTAGGACAGAAAAATAATGTGGAATGTTCAAAACATGAAAGTGTTACTTGTGGGAGTAGATAATTTACAGCGCTTTCGCTACTTATTTTATCACTTAATAAAAATGCAATAACTACGCGCATACACTACGTGTCTGAAGTTTAGGAATCCATCAGCCCCATAAGAAGGGTACCATGCTCTACTGAAGTAAGTCGACCGCTAAGGGAGAATTTAGCACCTAAAAACACTAGTTCTTCGGGAAGATTGAGTCATGATGAAGTTAGACGACAAACCTAATAAGATTCTAATAATTTTTAGATATAAACATTAGAAAGAAAAACGCACGGACAATGAAGATTATTGAATTACTATGTACTGTGTGCATTAGATTTGTGCGTATCGTGGGTAGTAATTTTGCATACGAAAAGGAAACGCAACGCATAGTAATGCTGCAACCTGAGTTTCGCAAGACAAAATCATCGCAGAAACTTCAGAAAAATCATCGGATGAGTGCGCACTTATTTACTGAATTAATGAGGAAGACAGCTAATCTAGGATCAGCTTCCTGTTTACAGAGGAAAAGCAAACAACAGTGAACACGAATGAATTCAAAGCGAAGTGGAGGTGACTTGGAAAATAATAAGACACCGAACAACACCAGAATACAGATACATGATGGAGAAGAGCTCAAGGCCAGTGCGTACATCATTAATTGTCCACGTTGGACTTCAACTGTTAGCTGTAAAAGTTGAGAATGAATTAATTTGCTTGGTGAACACTAGCTAGACTCAATAAGTAATAAAAATGTACACTGAACTTTTATGAGCGACGGTTCATAAAAGCTGAGACATGTATGCGATTACTATCGAGGATGTTTTCTGACGAGTATTAACTGAGCATGGCACTGTGTTGCATACACCTGTACCCGCATGCCTCTGTCACAGCCCTGCTTCAGCTGGCGACAGATCTCCCAAAAGGTTTCGTGAATTTCACCAGAACTTCTGAGGGAGAGGAGTAACTGCAGTTGTTGCAAAGAACAGCAACTGATATCACAACATGTTGTATGAGCAAAATATGTTAGTAGACATGTTAGATTTCCAAAAATATTCATGTTTACTTCAACTCGATACCATGTAATCATTGGCACATAACCGGAACAAATTTTCCACAGTTTATTTTGCCAGATTTTACCATAACGCATTGGAATTTTATAAAAACTTGAGATGAGACCACTGAAGCATCAATTACACATCAGTAACAGTAAAACAACTTCATGTACATCGCTCATTTGGGTTTAGAATTTATAAATTGCAAGAACAGTTTGAAGAAGATCTCGCCCATGGATGCAAATAAGCTCGAGCATAGCACTCTACGTTGAATTTAGCAGCGTTATTAAGAGCAGGAGAAGCTCAGAGGCTTCAGCATTGTGGAGATAAGCAACAGAACTGGGCTGTAGGCCATCGTAAACCGGGGGCTGAACTTAACCACGGTGATCCCTGAGCCTTCGAAAGCACTGAGCCCGCAGTGCACACGAAATGAAGTTGGTTCCTGCAGCTCTTTGGCATTCGACACAAGAAGCCCGCGGCTCGGCTTTAATGAACACCTCGGATGGTAGTAAATAGTACAAATGCCTTAATAATAAGATCGTATTTCTGGCTCCACGAAGCGTGAGGCGCTGAGCGTCGAATATCCCACCTAATGCAGCAACGCGAACCGACCGTCTTGTCTTTAAATAGAGCGTCGAATGATGGGAATATCGTACTCCATTTTGGGCATCCATTATTTTCGTTATTATGAAGGGAGCCTTTGTGAGTCACAGTAAGAAATCATGGAAACTGCACAGAAATAACTGAAGAACACACTCTGCTAGCTTTAGCACCCGAGGGAATTGCTACCTTGTTCTTGACAGTCGCAAAGCGATGGCACGTAGGATGGGAATCAAGGAAAAAATCAATTGTGCAAGCAAGCAACACATTTCAATTTCTTTCATGGTTGAACAGAAGACATTGACTAACAATGTCGCACCCTCACTTTTTGTTTTGTCTTGAAAACACACGTCATGTTTACCAGTGTCATGCAGATGTAGCGCTTGCAATCAGGGAGAGGAAAAATGCGCACTTCTCAGAATAAGAGGAAAAGCATAATTTATGTTTGCAGCTTAAGCACTAATTCTCGGTGAAGTTGATTAATTGTCCTTCAGACTTTGAAGAGTCACAAGCACTTCTTGGAGAGATCATAAACTTAACATAAGCTTAAGCCTTCAAGATTAAAATATGACATCAGATGTCATTTATTTTAATTAACATTACATGGTTATTTCATACCCTTGTTTTTTGCAGATAGCTAAAATTTAACGTTTTTTACATTGTTACCTGCTTATTTTCTAAACCCAACATGCATGGAAAAGAACTCACACCTATTCCGATTGGCAATAAGTACAATCGGGACACGACAATTGACTTATGAGAGCAGATATGATCCTTTTATTGACTTTTTCAACAGATTTTAATTCTATTCGACGAACATTGAAGCGTTGTGGACAGCTGAGACAAACATGCTCTGCGATCGCGACTGCGAGCAAACTAAGTTTACTTTGAGTTAAATTAAATTCATGTGACTGTGAAATCAAGAGCTTGTAAGGCTCAGATATGTCAGATATCAGATTAAATCTGTTTAAATCTACGAAGATAAGTGCAAACCTGACAGTCACACGACTTGCTTAATAAATGTTCGCCCCATGTCTAGTGAGAGATTGGAATAGAAATTGCTAGTCTTCAACCAAATTGATTCAAGCTTCAAGATACAATGCCTCAAAATCTTCATACACCCAGCACAAGTGCAATTTGAGGTTTTTTACGAAGCATAAGTTGTGTCTCATGTAAAGATAAGTCTTGAGGAAACTACCCCTACGATTTTTAACTTGCCATGCTATACTTCGATGATTTGTGTTAGACGATCAAGTAATGTAATTCGAGTTGAAGGTATACGAATTAATCTAGGAACTGCGTCATTAATTTTGTTACGCTTCAGTATGCATGCCTGTTCAATAGAGCTGAATTTTAATTCAGAGAGGAAACATAATCTCAATTCATGAATTGCCGCTCATGGACAAGTCTCCCTGCGCAATTAATTAAAGCCCCAGATTCATTCATGGAACAAAAACACTTGTTCCGAAGTCAAGGCTCTACACATAACTGATTTACGGCAGCGCGCCAAGTTCCATGAAAGTTAAGGCAGAGAGCGAACACTTGCGTTCATGCGCACCTGCGCGCTCCTGTGGAGTTCCATTATTTGTGCGCAGCTATTTCAGTCCGTGATCATATTTTTCAGCTTTCTGGAAACGCAACCGGTTACTGAGAAAACAATCGGAAAACAATATTTTAAAATAATGTTCTGAGTTGCAATTTCTGAAGGTAACACAACTAATGTACGGCAAAAACGTGTTTGAAATTTATTTTAGGAACGAAAGTTGCGTTCATATCTTCGATAATCAATTTCGGTTTTTAATTTTTTTCCACGTGGTATGTATACCTAATAAAGATGACTTCTGATAACGTGAAGTTCAAAAACATCTATGATATGAAAAAATGCTTGAAAGAGGATCTAAACTCCGAGCAATTGAAGGCCGATTCATGAGGCGAGTACATTTAAATATCTTATTCAAAAACAAAATGCACTCATGCTGAGGATTTCTTCTGTTTTAGTTAAACTGCATTCTGAAGTCAAATCGCATGACCTGAAAAACTTCTAAAACCTATTTAATCACACTATAAGTAAAAAGGCTGCCTCGCAATTCAGTAACATTTTGATACCCTGGTTTTCTCACAAAGACTTTCTATTGCTGCCCACTTTATTTCAGCAAGCTAGCTTACTCTGCCTCTCCTAACTTCGCTGTGCGGACTCTGCAAAGCGAAGTAGGCCGAGTCCCTCCGGCCGTGTCATAAGGCGGTTGAGCAATTCGCTCAGGTATCTCACGACGCCTTTGTCCTTAGATTAGATTATAAGTTGGTTTAGCCTCTATAGCCCTAACAAAAATTTCCCAGAGAGAAAGATGAAGGCACCATTTGGTATAGAGTTAAGAAAAGCGAAACCTACACACACGGTGTGTTCCCACTCAGATTGGATTATGTGTTAGTTTAAGCCTCTCTAACCGCTAAAAAAAAGAGCGTATCGAAGAGAGGAAGGAAGAAGGCATCATTTGGAATGGAGATAAGGGAATGCCGAATCTATGCACAACGGGCATAGAAACAGTAAGTTGAGAAAGAAGTTCATGAAACAAGATAAAAGTTGAAGAAGAAAGTAGAAGGTGCTGAAAAAACAGGACAGCAGTGAACCGAAAAAAGGTGGAAAGGTGGAAAAAAGGTTTCATAACCAAAAAAATATTTATTTCAACAAAAAGAAGGCCTACCTAACTCTCAGCTCGGGCCCTCACAAATTTTTTCCCTGGGAGTGCCAATTCCCATAGATACAATAGTTGTATCCCCCTGAGGGGGGTGTGCCCACTCAAAATCTCCTGCGCATAGAAACGGTAAGTTGAGAAAAATGGTTGTGAAACATAATAAAAATTGATGAAGAAGAAAGTGTTAGAGGCTGAAAAACAGGGTAGTAGCGAATCGAAAAAACGACGGTCCGTAATAAAAACAAAAACTTATTTTTTTCATAGAAAAGAAAGCCTACCAAACTCTCAGCTCGGGACCTCACACTTTCCCCTAGGAGTTCTAATCCCTACTGACACAATAGTTTTATTTTCCTAATGGGTACCTATTCTTCAATGGGTCCCATGGGATGCGTACCACTGTTTTATCGTTTGTTCAATACACCTAAAAATATTGGGTTCAAAACTTGCATTAGAGCCACGGTTATTTTGTTGCCTCAGTGTTTCCCCTGGTCCTTAGGACAGTACCCGTCATATAAATTTACTTCATAACTTTTTTAAATACTGCTGCGAATTAACACTGGCCTACACACAAAATATAATGAACAATTATCGGTATGTTATCTGTAATAATTCATTTTTAAAAACCTAACGAACTGCAGTTTAAAGGAATAACAATTTTTACGCCCCAAAACATTTTGAGGTAAGATGCGAGTACACGATCGAGGGCCTTTTCAAAACCATCAACTTCACTGATGCCAAATATTTCTCTCATCGTTCACATGAGAACTCGGGAAATTTTCACATGTGGCACATGGAATATTTATTGTCTCAGTGACAAAGCTTCTTCTTCAATTTCCCCAGTTGTGAGTTATTCATAATAATCGTACTCTGAAACCACAAGCGATAATGCTTTCGGTATCCACATAATTCTGTTCAAAAACACGAGTGATGCGAAATTCAATTTTAAATGTTCGGGCTCCCAATCCAGGAGCACGAAGAGAGATGGCTTGTCTGCTGACGGAGCTTCGATGACGCTCGGGAGGTGCGCTTAAGTCAATTCTCGAAATTGGTCAAAAGTGAAAATAAGAAAAAAAATGCTTGAGTTCGTAATCAGAATCTCACGCTCAAAATATTATACGTATACATAGTGCAAGAAATAAAGTTGAATGTTCCGTGAAGGATTTACATTAAAAATTGAGGATACTTTTACTTAATAAATTATCAAACTTCCTTTGAAAATTGTTAAGCAACATCAAGTACTGCTGAAATAATTTCAGAAAAAATCGTTGGAGATTTCATGTGATACTAAAAATTGTTAAACAATGCCTAAAAGCAGCGCATAAGTGCATTATTTTCAGTGCATTAAAGTGAATCAACGGCTTGAAATACGTTTTTTTCAACAAAAAACATCCCTAAAATTATGTCTTCAGTGATATATTCAGATCACTCAAACTTCGCATCACTTATTTTGGCAATGCAACGATGGACCACGAGAAAATTGAGATAATAGTTAGCACACCGAAAAGGTGAGGTCACATGAGCAATGCTCGTATGGAGAGGCGGAGTGGCACGCGGTGCACTCCACATCACAGCGAGAGTTGAACTGGCCCCGTACCTGTGGAGTAGGACTCTTTAAACAGCAGCGACCTCAGCCTCCGGGTCACTCGCGCGGCCTACACACTGCGCACAGCACGCCTGCTGCCCTCGCACCCACCTCGCGCTGCTCTCGCGCCCTCCGTGAGTGCGGCTCCTGTGGCCATGTTAATGAATACTTTGGTGTGTACCTAGTCCGCTCGTGTTACGTTATTAAGGTTACGTTACGTTATTAAGGTTACGTTACGTTATTACGGTCATTATTATTCTGAAGGTTACTTTATTTACCGGTTATTAAGGCTTTAGTGATTTGGCTGATATAGGTATTTTACTGGGATTATTTTAAGGGTCATGAGGTGTTTCAGTAGTCATAACTTACAGAGTGTGAAATTAATCAGTTTCATTATGATCTGCAGCATGAAGGGTTTTAGCTTAATTTTACGCTGACGCTTTTCGCACTATTTCATTTTGTGCTTGGTTTTTCGTCCAAATTTTGCAGAGTATCAGTTTCATGGAATTGATAGTTTGTCTCAGTAGTGCGACGGCAGCAGCTTCTTATAGAAAAATATCATTAACAAAAATTTATAAAACATAATAAACGTTAGATGGTCCTCATGGTCTTTTTTCCACGAAATACTCACTGATAAAAATACTATATCAGAACGCGACCGTCTTTGTCATGACAACACATCTGCTTGTACAACAACACAGCGGCTCCTTATGTATAATTGAGCCGTGAAGGCCACCGATGCGGCAGGAGCTCTCAGCTTTAGATGACCCTCGCTGTAGAAATACGAACATCGGAGCAATTCGGCGAGCAATATTTCTAGGGGAGTAAAATATTGGAAGGCCCATGGCATCAACGCTTCATAATGGCCATGGCTGAGTGGGATCCTTAACGTTAGATGGTCAGAGAAGACTCGGGTGCGAAACCCTGATCTCAGGCAGCACAACGAGTGACAATAGTGCAGAGGTAGCGGGAATTTGTCTTTTTTATGTCTCAGTGTATTTATATTTTCAAATCAAGCTATGTTTGATGTCTTTTTTGCTGTACACTCTAGCTGGTCTTTCTGAGCAACGTTAGTTGGGTAAAAATATGAAACAGCATAAAAATCGAGCTCAATCACTTCAGCCTGCAGTGGCCAAATCAGCAGCGCTATCTTCGCGAGCACACTTACTCATGTCTTCAGTTGATTAGCGTCAAATTGGGCGTCAGATACACAAACGAGCTTGAAGCATGCAATATTCATGCAATCATAAGCTACACCGAAATTTTAGCGATTTAGTCTTGCTTGCTACTAATCAAGCAAGGACAATTCATTTTACTAATTTAGGTTTACAAAGCCCATAGGACTAAAACATAAAAAACAGAATTTAAAGAACTAGGAATTCATTTTGCAGCAGCTACTCTGGAATAAATCATAAGCAGGCAATATTTTCAGCCTGATGCATTTTGGATTTGAACATCCCTTTACGTAAGATCATGCCCCGCCAAATGGAAGCGAATATGTGGTTGTGAACCAGCCTTTCAAGCGCTATCTTGGTACCGCGCTGCGCAGTAAACAAACAAGCGTCGAGTACGTGCCGAATAAGCCTGAAGCTTTCCTTGTAAGTACTACAAAGGACATTGTAATTTGTACTTTTGGGAACAGGGGGCTTGTGTTAACTCAATGACTGCACTCCGACGCAAATTCTAAGTTTTAAGTCGAGAAATGTTGGCGCAAAGTCAATCATAGAGTTGGAGCGCGCGTCCACCCGAGTGCCCTGATAAGATGCGGGAAATGAAGTGTGCCGCCTGAACAAAGCTTACGCTATGAGAAACGGACCAGGTAACTCTTGTCTACAAAATTATCTCTCGCAAGAGCAGGAAGACAAAATCTCTAGCACTGAAAACCACGAGATAGAAAGGAACCCCNNNNCCTCCCCTCCTTGGAAATGTTTAGAGAAATAGCTTTTGTCGTGAATGATAATTAAAATCATTTTAGGAGTATGATAAAATGACGCAAAATTTGCTGTTCAAACTGTAAAACTTCATGACAATTGAGCTAGTAGAGTAAAGGCGCCATGGAATGATTAGACCAGATGTTAGTTTAAACCTCCCTAACCGCAATGAATGCGTCCAAAATAAGAAGAAAAAGGAAGGCATCATTTAGTATGGAGTTAAGGGAACGCGGAATCTGTACAGAAGGGGCATAGAAAAAGTTAGTTGAGAAAGAAGTAAATGAAACAAGATTGAAGTTGAAAAAAAGTAGGATGTGCTGAAAAATCGGACAGCAGTGAACCAAAAAAAGATGATCCGTAACAAAACAAAACACCTATTCTATTTCTACAAAAGGAAGGCCTACCTACCTTTTAGCTCGGGACGGATCATAGAATGGAAAAAAAATTAAAATGCCTCAGAAAAATTCATCAACCGTTAAATCAGACTTTTGAGTTAAAATCTTATCGGTCATAAATCTTGTTAAGTGTTTTAATAGGTAACGGGACCCCATCATTTGACCATCACTATGCAGTAACCAAATAGAGATGAACTTGGTAGAGTTTGCCGACTTTACCCTTTATCCCACGTGTGTTTTACACTGTTTCCGAAAAATACCCATTCCTTAACCCAAAAGGCTCGACTGAAAAGTGGTTCTCTTTTAAATCGGGAAAACAGCATGGGAAATATCGAGATTCTCGGATTTCTCCGATTCAAAAGCAGATCCTGTGAAGAAGCGATTGATTTTTAGCAGTTTTCCAATGGCATCGATACGTCGACCAACAGTCGCGCTAGATACTTAGCGAAACACCGTAATTCTGAAACACACAGTAGTTGTAATTTTTTCGATTATTGTTTCAGAGTCATCCCACACGTAAAATTAATCACGTTTCAAGTGAGTTTTATGTTGCTGTTCATTTTCTCAATACTTATTTCTTGAACAAGACGTGGCATCAAACGCTATATTTTTTCTGATTTATATGGCACCGTCTGTAACTGAAGAGCAATTCAATATTCTATCAAGCTTCAAATAAACTGCAAGTCACTCAGGTTAGGCAAGTTAGAACAAGATTGCTCGAGTACAATTTTCCTTCAACCCTGCGCATGTGTAGCTATATTATAAGGTTGTTTTGTGGAAACTAAATTGTTAGGTTTAATTACAGACAGAATGAAATTTTTTTTCAACTCAGATAGCAATGAAAATACCTCGTTTCTCGCTTCAGAAAAGAATAATAGAGTTCAAAGCGGCCTAAAGACTGAACGATTCTACAGTTTCTCTTTTGATCACAGTACAACCACAAATACCGCTAAGTTAAGCAAGTATCACACGAAACTCAATTAAGTGTATAAACTCTAGTGATATCAGTTAAATTTTTCACTTAGCGCAGTCCGCTGCGCTGGAAAAGGCTAGCGTATCCATCTCGATTAGACGGAAGGGCGAAAGGAGAATATGGAATTAAAATGACGAGACCAACACAGAAATTCAGTTACGGCAGTCTCCTCCACGATAAAGAAATTTAGACCAAAATGGTAAGGGTCAGCTAACTACAAATCCAAGTCCACAGCATGCTCCTCCAATAAATATTACTGATTTTGTGGTGGGTAGCTACGGTTACTACTGAAAAGCACTAGTTTTCCAAGGTACCCTGACGAGGACAAACATCGTTTCTAAGTGAATTTAAGGTATCGTAACATATTTCCCAGGAGCTGTCAGTGCTCAGAATAGCTGAAAAACTATCTCCTTCAGTGCACCTATTGTGGAGTTATGATTGGTCAGACAGGGATTCAGAATCACTGATGCGCTAGCGATGACGGAGAGAAAATAATACGCGCCTGAATGGCGATAAATTTTAAGTATAGGTGTAAAGGGAATGTTCAATTTAGCAAAGCGGGTAAAGAGATATCAATAAATATCGTATGATGCATATACACTGAGGAGCTGTTAAAGACTTATATGCAACGATACTTCTCTCAAAGTAAAGGAATACTAACGGGCCAGTCACGATACAGAAACGATGCTTCGCTCAAGATACACAGATTGAGATATTTTTACTCAGGGTACCGAGATAATAATTAGGCCAGTAAAGATACAGACAAATAAACTTCATTAATGATATAGAAGTACTTGAATGTTCGTCAGAGCACAGGATTCCACGGTACCCTGAACAAGACGTAGAATACAGCATAAAATAAAAAAAATGTTCGTTAACTTATTTTCGGGTTGCCACCGCAGTTACGTGTCGACGATCATACAACATTCACGCACTGGCACCAAAGAGGAAGTAGTAGGGAAGTTATAAGTCACATTCACAAATATCAATGTTCAAACACAATGGCTGTTTCATTGAACATCAGTCTCATGATTTGATTGGTTTTAGTTTCAGCGTTGATGCATCAGATCGGAGGAACGGGGAAAAAATACCTCAAAAAAAATTGCAGTAAATTAACAAAAAAATCAATTGATAGAATGGAGTAACAATGGGGTTCAATAAGGTTTTAATATGAAGGTCCTGAACTAGATGGTAGACTTTCTATAAAAGAAAAAGAAGAATAGCTTATTTCCCATAAAGTTTGCGCACAAAATTTAGAACACAGATTTTCAAACTTATCTCAAACTAAATATCCAGAGGACGTTACTTTCTACAGGCACATGTCGATGACAGAAGCTTGAGAGAAAATCATGAAAATTTATTCGCTTTTTCAGTTATTTTTGGTGTGAGAAAACTAATAAGGTGTGATGGTGTTGGTAAAAAAAAGAAGACAGTGACACATTGATGAAGACTTTCCTTTGATGACTCCACTTAGGAAGGTAATAACGTGCACCACGAATAGCGTTATTAGTTACCTGTTGCTGAATTAATTACCTGTTATTGAAAACTGTACCAATGAGCGAAGACTTAGACGAAGAATAACTTTCAATATTTCAGAACTCGCTTTAAAATGTATTTACTGACAGTGTGAACTAATTCGGTTAAGTAAAAGTTTGAACATGAAAACAAAAGTAAAATCTGACGTATAAAGAAAATTGATAAATAAAAATTCAAAATTACATTCTTGACCATGGAATATTTAATTTCTCAAAAATTCTCACTCAGAATAAAACAAAGTAAATGTAATAATGGCGTACATTGTAAGGCCAAGCATGTAAGAAACATGTAGGTGCTACGGAATTGTGTAAAAATGAAAAATTATTCAAGTAGGCAAATTTTATTGAATAATTTTTATTTTTTATTCATTCTGCGTGCATATTTTGTGGTGAGAAATGACTTAACACGTTGACTACGGTTGTGCGGTTGCTTACGGTCAGTTTGATTAGGCTAGAAAGAAGTCATTTTTATAAACCAGCTTTTCTGCTCTGATACATTTTTAACCTTTTTGAAAAGTGTAAAGAATACAATTGTACCATAGTGTGTAACCTTTTACTCTAAAATGTATTTCGGAAAAGGTAACAAAATAGTTTAAATGTTATTTGTATATTCCGGTCCGTAAATGAACAATTTACCTAGTGGTACACATATGTACTACTTCGGAGTCAACGTGTTAAATTCCTCCGAAAAGTTTCAGCGCACACATTATTTTAAAAAGTAAGATACTACACTTTGATTAATTCGTTCATTTGCTCTTCATTGATCAATACACTTCTTTAACATGATGAACTCCTGGTTTCCACTCGTGATCACACAAGATATGCGTTTTCTTTTGAAATTTTTTTTAACATTTTTAAAAAAATACACAGCGCTCGTAGCAAGTAATCACTTTCGCTGCAATTCAAAATAGTAATTTTAAAATCATCCTCCCTCAAAAGTGTCTATTCCACAGTTTTGCCCATGTATTTAATTACAAGCCCGAGACAGCTTAATGAGTTCATGGAGAACAAGATAGAATCGTAAGCTATTTAAACACGGTTTGCTCGTGGGCATGCTTTGGAAAAAATTTAGTTGTGGCTTAAATCACTCCATGTTATCGAATTCACTATCAGAAATTGCTGCAACTAGAGCAGTCTGCAGCACACTTGAATATCACTGCAAGCAATCCATCGTCCGGTTTCAAATGATGTTTATAGCAAAAATCACGATTAAAAAATGTTGTTTTTTGGGGATGAATAATAGTCAGGGTGCTTATCTCCATGTAACCCCTTATGATAAGTACGATATTATAACGTCGGTGGAACACTATTGTACACTCAAGCAAAAATTAAGTCCCTCATTATCTGTGTGATTTCTAGCATCATCAATGGATAGATATTTCTCACAGTTGTAGGCGAGCTTTATAATAATTTTGATCTTGATATTTTCTAAAAGCATAAGTAACTTGGGTTTTTGTAGGTCTTAAAATCCAATATTGTGAGGTGCATGCAAGACAAACAAAATAAACTCCACGCAAAGTTGCTCCTTGTGGTTTTCACACAAGGTTAAAAGTTGCAAAATAGAATACGATGAAAATAATAAGCATTTATCAACTCACAACCAAGTGACATGAAAATTCAAAAGAATAAAATCAGCAAGCAGCAAACTAATAATTATTTGAATATTCGTTTCGTGTGAATATAAAAAAAATACTCAAAGACGCCAAAGCCGGTGGAGAAAATAACTTCATTATTACAAAACCCAATGATGGGTTGGCCAAAATCACGTAAATGTACAGAATTCACTCAAGCTGAGGCACAAGTGTAGTTAAAGATGAAAGCATCCTACACTTACCCTACAAAAAAATTTTACTAATTCTTTCGGCGCCTAGAAAACCGGAAAAAACAAGATTCAAGAATACCCAGATGTTCGAAGAGCTCTCACAAGCACACGCTTCCAAAAATTCAGCGCGATAATAACGGAACTTGTGGCAGCGCAGTTTCGAATTTTGGCTCGCTTTAATTACGAGGCTGGGAAGACAAAATATTTTTTCCATCGCAGAGCACTCGTGCAGTTCCTCATTATCGGCCCCGCGAGTGTGGACTGCCGCAGGCAAAACAGAATCCAAGAGTCTCGAAGCAAAGATTCTCATACACAAAAGCTTTTATCACGCGGTGAAGGCATCGGGACTCTTTTCATAGACCACAGTCTATTGCTTTCATGAATGATGTAACCACAGACCATATCAAGGAGGAACAAAATTTTTGGGTCAAAATGAATTCGCTGATACATTTTGGTGCGTGTTGTAAATTCAGAGAGTATAAGAAGATTCCTTTTGTTATCAATAAAGAATATCAAAATATGATGTTCTTCAAAAGATAAAACAATGGATTCATAACTCACATCTACACATGAGTGAATAAGAAACTTCTGTCTACCCTATTTTGAACAGGCGGTTTGCGTGAACTAAACAGAAGAAATTAAATGAAATTATCATATTTTCTTTTTTTCGGTTGAGTAATTAAAGGTCAAAGGGTTCCCGCTCGACGATCAGACGCAGAGGTCTCTCACAGCTCTCGATTGTGGGCTCTTTAATTAAATGATCTCACCGAACGCTTTCTGTCATCTTATTAGTTAACCGATTTCTTAAAACACATCAACTTCAAGGAGAAAACGCAATGAAGCATTTTTTCCGTCAGGTTTCACACGCAGGGAAACATTTTGCATTAAGCTAATGAATAGAAATTAGGGTGAATTCACAATAAATTTCTTTTAACAAATTTAGCTCGAGTATGTGTCTAACGTCAACATACCCGCATGCCATACCACGCGTTTCATATTCCAATAATATTATGAATCATTTTTCTTTCAATATTTGCATGCTACCTTTGAAGCATTTTTTCTTCTAGGGATAATAAATAGTCTGTGTGCATATCCGTCATCACAGGCGTCGTGTTCGTGCATTAAGAGTGCGGTGGAGTGCCTCCTCCCTTTAAAGGTTTCCGCCGAACGTCGTTTTTTAGTTAGGGCTATAATTCATTCTTGAAAATCATGTACATGAATATAGGATTCAGTTCTAGTTCATTTTTGTAAATGAAAATCCATACCGCTAATAATAATTCTCCAATTCATTTTCATCTTTTGTTTCNCCATCATTTGATGGATTTGGATAATTTAGCCTATTTTTTATTCCAAGCCGTTTGAGTCGCCGGTATTACTCATCGGTTCTTTTATTCAGTCTACAGACAACTTTTAACATATTTTATTTTCTTGTGTACTGTCACTGAGTTTATCCAGCACACACAATAATTGTTGCACAATGTTTTCTCAGGATGTCTTATTTATAAAATTCCACATCAATTTCTTGCGGTTGACTTCGCCTCAGAGCTGCAGCGACCAACTCAGACATGCGCGGTAATTAAATTGTTGCTTATCAGAAGCTGTATTTAATAGGATATTGGCAGCTTTAGAGCATAGAGAAGAAGCAGAAATACTCAAAGTATTTTTTGGGCCAATATTTTCTGATGTTAAATTCAAAGGAGCTGTTACTACAGCATAAATATATCGTAATGCATTTATTGAAATTTAGGAATTTGTGAAGTCTATCAATGAATGCATCGGCAAAAAAATCATTTATTAGAGATTCATTAATCGTTCAACAGGTTTCAACAAAATGAAGAGGGCTTGAAAACGATACATAAAAGCGAACGTGTCGACCTCAAAATGTAATTTCAAATCTGAAAAACTCAAAAGCATGCATTAAAATTTGATGAAAAGGGTCAAATCCATTGAAGTACTGTGTGCACGATTTTCAACTAGTGACAGGGTTGGGTCCTTTCTAAATCAGGTTTATCTATGATGATAAAAAGGAATACTGGGAAATACGGATATCTGTTTGACTAAAGGTCGTTCCACATGTCTATGAAGCGTAAACCTAATTTTAAATGCAACTCACCAAAGACATTGTTCCGTTTTTCGAGTCATATTCGTAAATGCTCTCCCTATTTCGAACGATCAAACTGAGCGAGCTTATGATGTTGGCTTTAAACTCATATCGAATAACTGGCATCGCCGAATTACTGGCATTAGTTGCGCTTCACTTTTTTGCGGAATTATCACACATGTATTAGAAGATTAGTTACAATGAACATTAGTATTCGCACAGCTCTATTTTTAATTAAATTCAGATTTTTATTATGTTATATTAGAAAGTTTTAGCCTCCCTTAACCACGACAAAGATGTTCTAAGAGAGGAAGGAGGAAGGCACCATTTAGTATGGAGTTGAGGGAACGTGGAATCTATGTACAAGGTGCACAGAAACAGTAAGCAAAGAAAGAAGTTCATGAAACAAGAAAAAGTTGAAGAAGAAAGTGGTAGGAGCTGAAAAACAGGACAGCAGTGAACCGAAAAAAGATGGTCCGTAACAGAACAAAAACCTATGTTATTTTAACAAAAAGGAAGCCTACCTAACCTTTAGCTCGGGCCCTCACATTGTCCCCCTGGGAGCGCTAATTCCCACAGATACAATAGTTGTATCCCCCTGAGGGGAATAAAATTAAGAATTTTAGAGCTCTGGTTTGGAGTAAAGTGAGTAGGTAGTTCACTAAGCATACCCTCAAAATTTTTTTACACAAAAACAATGCAGAATTTATTGATGACCAGAAAATCAGCTGAGCAAAGAAATGCAAGTGGGAAAAAGTACTTGACCGAAATTAAAAACAAGTCCATCATTTAGCAGCGCGACCTATATATGTAATAACTGTGTGGAGACGTTCCTTGTAACTGGGACTGGAAATTTACTTCTGACATTCCGTTTGTGGTGTTTTGTTTCATTCTTGCATGCAGATGATCTTCAAATCGGCAAGGTTCTTTGAACTCTCTGTTCAATGCGGTTGGATACTCGCTACAAATTTTCAATAGGATTCAGGTCAGCCAATTGACAAAGTGGGACACTATTTTTTTACTTTTGAACCGTTCTATTGCTAATTTTCACCATCGGGTCATCATCTTGCTAAAAAATCCACGTGCGCCGAACGTAGAATTTTCTTGCTGTCATAAGCAGCTTCCGCTTCAGTATTTGCATGGACCTGGAATTACAATTTTTCCCCAGGATGACATGGAGTCCTCACTCCATGCACAGAACAGCCCCATGCTATGACGTCGCCTCCTCCATGCTTGACGGTAGGGAAAAGGTTCTTGGGATTATAGACAGTCCCTTAATTCCCTTAAAGACGACGAGCTTCGTTTCAGCTGAAAATTTCAATTTTGCGTCCATCGGACTTCACAACCTGTTCCCAAAACTCGATTCCTTGGTCAAAATGGACTTGAGCAAATATTGAATGCTTCTTCACATGTTTTGTTGTCGATAGAGTTTTTTGCGCAGAGTGAAGACAAGTAGGCCACTTCGGTGCAATTCTCTAGTAACCATTTTTCAACTGACATGAACTTCTTGGAACTTGTTTTTCAGTCGGTTTGCAAAGGGTGTTACAGGTTCGTTCGTTTAGGGAGCGTGCAGCGTTGAGAGCGATCCATGATCTTGCAGGAGCTCCGGATCGTGGCTGATTAGATTTTTCCCCAGTATCTCAATGATTCTTTACTCTGGTACCAAAAGTATGTAAGCTTGAGTATCACATTAACACGTTCAGTACCTTGCTTATAGGTTATTCCTTCGGTACGAAGTTCAACCATTTACTGCAGAACACGTTCAGGTATTTCTTTGACTTTCGGCATTGTATTCATTGAGCATGCTGATTAGATGATGAGTTACTTTCAATATCTTTAATTACAATAGAAGGGTTCCAAAGAGACGAAAAATCAAGGCACTATTAAGAATGGAATTCAGGGAACGCGTAATCTATGCACAAGATGTGTGCCCACGCAAGTTCCTTTTAACATAGAAGCAGTAAATTGAAAAGAAAGATTGTGAAAGGAGATGAATGTTGAAGAAGTCAAAGGTGCTGAAAAATAGGACCTTCCTAATTCTCACCTTGGGACCATACATTTTCCCCTATTGAGAGCTAATTCCCGAAAGTACAATAGTTGGGTCCGCCTGAGGGGAATGAGCATCCTTATTTTTTCCAACTTGTTCAGCAAAACTATGGGAAAGTAACGATTGTGCTGATAGTAGTTTGATTGCATCACATGTGCTCATTGATGCTTCTGCACGCTTTATGATAAGTTTTTAATTAAGGTTCTGAAATAAGGCAATAAAACAATAATGTTTTAACATATCAATGTGCTAAATTCTTTTGTCGCATGCATTTTTATTGACTTCTTAGTCAACAGCAAATTAGGTTCAGTTCTGTTTAAATATTCTGTTAAGTATATGCTCTCCGATCTACATGTACTCTTTACTCTCGAACGAAAGCACAAAATTTTCAAATTACGTAAAAAAAATTATAGCAAATAATTCTTTCCAGGCACTGCATAAATTGTGGTAAAGTTTCTTTTTCCAGTTGCAATATCTTCCTTCCATCTCAACTAACGCTTCCAATTAAACTTCTCTTCGAGTACATTGTGAGTTTTTCGAGCTCAGAAGAACTTCATCACCATTTTGTTTGGTATAACGTAAGCAAAGCTCTAGCTTCAATCAAAACGGGCTTAGAAAATAATACACGTAGTTTCGAAGTCAAATGATAGTGTCCCTAACAAAATATTGTTTAGGTGAGGTGTCTGATCAATCAGACTCGGAACACAATTGGCATGTTCGCGAAGTTATCTTTCCTGAGTTATCCTGAGCGAAGTTATCTTTCTTTCCTTCAAATGATTCGATTTGAATGTCATAAATAACAAAGCTTGCATTCAAGACAAGTTCGTTTGTTCTGTTGCTTTTTATGCTTGAGTGGACTTAGCCAAGGTATATTCGATTCACGATAAATTGGCGCGCAGTTGTAAAAAAAGAATGTTCGCTAAAGTCATGCGACATGTCATGTATTCCCTCAACATCACTTCATCATTCTGAGAGGACACTCTTCACCTTAATTAAGAGAGATTACGAAATGTTTTGAATTCGCAAGAGCATACACATTCATTACCATGTAAAATTGATTCGTTCTTTTCCATCATACGCTCGTCGCCTGGACGAATTCACTCTAAAATTTCAATGGACAAATTCACAACTGTTAATTAAAGTGGGGGAATTGATCCTACGAAATTCAATTACGCTGAAGAGTTGATGATTTTCAAGTAGCACTGGCAAGGAGGACTTCCAGCACTTCATTTTCGTTTATTAGCTTTAGTCTGCGGGACTCGGTGACAGGCAGGAGGCTCTCGTGTTGGAAGCCCTGAGCAGCTTCCTGCTAATGACAACTTCCATCTGAACCACGTCACTGGACGTTCGTAACTCTGGGAGAGTAATGCGGAATACATTCTAAACTATGAGTTGCATGCGATGTTCAAGGAAATAATTCCTGTTTGTAGCTGAAAAGGTACTAACCTCGATACAAATTTGGCATTTGTATTATTCCATTCAAAGATGTTTTCAAATTAATGATTTGTAGAAGCAACGAATATTTCCAGCGTTGGTGGAAAACTCCTGTCAGTCCCGAAACAGAAGGCTGCGCAGAATTTTAAGCATTTTTATAACATTTCAACATTTTGCAGCTTACACATATTTTCTGTTTAACACAGAAAAGTAGTTCAATTTACCAGCGCAATTAGGCATCAGAACGGCAAATTATTTTCACTAGTCATGCGCGTATATTGGATTAACATTGGTACAGCAAGTTTTTTGAACACTAAAAATATTGCTCTATAAAAGGTGCGTCATTTCTTTCTTCATATTCACCACACATAAGAACTCCAAATCAGTACCCAGTATCATGATTCATGGGATCGCAATGTACGAAATTTTTTTGTGAAGGTTTCATTTTTGTTTTCATCTCTAACGCACCTGGAATACTCCCTGGGCTCACCTGTAATATACCCGCACATTTCAAGTAAGATACGATAAGCATGCACTCACAGAGTGTACACAAAGATGCGTTCGATTAGATTAGTCGTAAGTTTTAGCCTCCCTACCCGCAGCAACAAATGCGATCCAAAGAGAGGAATGAGGAAGGCACCATTTAGTATGGAGTTAAGGAAAAGCGGAATCTATGCAGAAAGGGCATAGAAACGGTAAGTTGAGAAAGAAGTTCATGAAACAAGATTAAAGTTGAAGAAGAAAGTAGTAGGTGCTGAAAAACAGGACAACAGTGAACCGAACAAAAGATGGTCCTTAACACAATAAAAACATGTCATTTCAACAAAAAGAAGGCCTACCTAACTCTGAGCTCGGGCCTTCACATTTTCCCCTTGGGAGCGCTAATTCCCATGGAGACAGTCTCCCTCTGAGAGGAAGATATTTTGGAACAAAATCACAAAACAGTTGAGGGTTTATACCAATAATTCGGCGTGAATAAGTAATCGTTGCCTCCTATCTAATAACTGTTGTGTTATGACGATCATAAGGGGTCTGATCGCCGTCGTGCCCAATTTTGCTAACCATCTCTCAGATTAACCTAAATTGTACCAAGCCTAAGAAAAGCTAAAACTAATATGCTTTTCCTCACATTGCGTATAAATTTTAAGTGTTGCAAACGACAGCATGTATTGGAGCTGGAAGTATCATCGTTTCTTAGTCAAAGAGAAGTATGTGCTCAGTATGGGGGGGCTGAACAGTCGTAGTGGCACACGCAC
Organism: Platorchestia sp. MABIK; assembly: GCA_014220935.1. Classification (NCBI taxonomy): domain Eukaryota; kingdom Metazoa; phylum Arthropoda; class Malacostraca; order Amphipoda; family Talitridae; genus Platorchestia; species Platorchestia sp. MABIK. The sequence goes on along the minus strand of JACJUY010001918.1, from coordinate 8,397 downwards.
GTCACTGCTGTAGCCTGTCGCGGTTGCACGCAACGGATATAACACGCACTCGCCTAATCCGTGTGCTGTAACGATAAAACGATGACGTACAGAGCCTCTAAAATTAGAGTGTGAGAAGACAAGCAAGCCCCGAGCTGGAGTAAACACACAAACAACCGACCGCTCTCACCCCTCTTCCGAGTTCCTTCGCGTACACATAGAGTGGTCCAGACCCCTCCATGCAGCGCAAGCTGAAGCTGAAGCACTACAACGAAAAGAGTTCTAGAACTACACTCGAGCGCAGAAAAATCATGAGCCTGTGTTTCGTGTATGTTGTGCACGCATCGTCTCTGATGAAACTCCAGCACGGTAGTCTCGAATACGTCGTTCCAAGATTTTTTCAATTTCATCTTGAACTCACAGCAACTAACTCGGAAAAAAGGGCGGACAAAAGGGGTTACAATAACTTGGAGTTGCACTCAAAATAGACATCAGCTCAAAGAGCAAACAAATAAAGGTGCAGTCACAGTGCATTGAAGGATCTTGAACGAGTGCAAAAATTTAGTAAACGAGTGTACATATCATCGACACTGTAAAAATTCGAAAGATACAAAAACCTTTGTCAACAAAAAATGAATACCTGCGCCGAACACTCTACATCAACTGAAATTAGGCAAATATCAGATTTATTTTAAGGGAGAAAAAATACTCGCAACAGACATCAGAAATTATGAACTCAATTCCGCGCTGTCGACAGCAATCAAGAAAAGCTAGCGCCAAAAGAAACTGGCAGCCAACACCATGAAAGCCAGTCAACAAACTCGGCCAATAGCGATGAAAAAATGCGGAGCCTGTTCAAGTGGGTTACAAAGGCGAAAGTTTTGCGTTAGCCGTTCTTTGTTTGAGGCGCTCGTCGCGGCAAACACAGGGAAGGTGTGGGGGCAGTTGGCTCTCCTAAGTGCCCAAACTTGGGTCTTCGTGTCAGGATTGTGAAGTGAACTCTGGGAGGAACTTCGATGTGCTGAAGAGATATCGCTTGTCGTGCTCTACGAGGGTGGGCATCCCTCCCTCTCCTTCAACTGCAGTGCCCGAGTTCAAACCTGAGTTCCCCGAGTTATTACAGCTACGCGACATTAAAACTTGCAGTCGAGTTGCGACGGTAGTGAATCGAGCACAAGTAAAAATGGCTAGCCATGTATATTGATACCAACAGCGATAATAGATACCAAGCAGAAAACAGATACCAACAGCGCCAGCTGATAAGTTCGGTTGCCACAATTTTTAGCATCGTAAATCGCGATATGTTGTGCCCATTGGCACATAAAAATGCCACGTGTAATGTGAGACACTCTATCAGAAAGAATTGGACAGGAGTGAAAGAGGATTTGAAAGAATGATCACCTTAATACTGAGATAAGAATAGAGGGTTATCCTGATCCCATACTACGGATTGAAGCGCTTTGCTTTGATGGTATGTAGTACTATTTTTCCATGTAGTAGTATTTTTCAAGCAAAATACTACTACTACATTGACAAAAGTTTAGGTATTTACGCGGTATTAGATTTCATTCTATTGAAAACTATCATAATGCTCCCAAAACCTTAGTTCGGCCATTATAAACTTATTCAGCTAAGCATTCGACAAAATTATTGCTCGATTGATCACAGAAATTCGCCTAAAGAATAAGCGATGAGATCGCCGATAATTACCTTCAAGCGTTAGGCTTTATCGCCATGAAGTCAGCATAAATATATGTCAGGGAAATAAATATATCAGTGAAATGAAAAAATTGCGAAAATGTTTGAGGAACTGCGGCTTCAGAGGAAAAGAGTTAAATCGAGACATTAAATTTAACTGTTTAAAGTGCGCTAGAAGAGATGCGCTAAGAAATTCTATTGCTGCTGACGTAAATTAATATTCAGATTTTATAACTAAAAAAATCTTGCAATACAATTCTAAAAACATCATCGACCTGAGCTGGAACAGCAGGATGATGTGTTCGCTCAGATAAATGTGAGCTCCTTCTTTTGAACGATGCCTAATTTTTCGGACCGAATGACTTGAATGGCAAGCTAAAATTACCCGAGCAATTTCTGGGGCATGTCAGTACCCTGAATAGAAAAGAGCAATTGGAAATTCAAGAAAAAACAGTTTAAAGGTTTCGAGGCCACAACACAAGGAAAGTTAATTGAAGGGGAAAGAAGATTCCTTTGAAAATTATGGTGACAAAAAAGGAAACTGAAGCGCCACGCCACTAAATTGTCGGCCATCTTCCGATTGAAAAAAAAGAGATTGACGACGTTGTGAAATCAGAAGAGAATAAAATTTTCTTACGCTGTGAGTAATCTAAAGGGACAAGTAAATCTGAACGAAAAAACATTTCATTTAAAAAAGCTCGCTGCTTTTAATGGCAACAATTTTTACGACCGTTTTACAAATTCATGTAGAATTGTAAATCAGAATGGAAATGTTACTCGTTTTAGAGATGAGTCTTTTTTCATATGTTAAATGACACTCGTACCGCTTTTCTTTCATCCATGAAACTATTTAGTACTGAACATTTTTTTGTTTCTCATTGAAATATAATCAGGAAACACAAACGATTATTAATAAATTTCACACAGAATTTTCACGCATTTAGTTCAAGTATTTCTAGCCTTTTGGAAAAACACTAAAGATTTATATCCCACTTTTAAACTATTGAATGACTTACACCTTATTTTAAACATTTTCAACCAGTTAAATGCCCTAAAAATGATTGCAATTTCCCTGCAACACAGCAGAAGTATGTATTACATTCTACAGAGGGTATGCAGCATCTAGAGCTTGAGCTTTTGACTTGTTCAAGTGTCTCGCATGTTAGAGTGAGGAAGCGTTCAATTCGAGTGTACAGTTTTGTTTGTGAGTGAATTTCTGATGAGATTGACTACCTGTTCAAGGGAATTTCAACTGCCACTTGACATGGCATGAATTTCTGGTGAGATTGACTACCTGTTCAAGGGAATTTCAACTGCCACTTGACATGGCATGAATTTCTGGTGAGATTGACTACCTGTTCAAGGGAATTTC